>JAQGAE010006258.1:0-10315 GCA_034696685.1 Julus scandinavius
TGGGCATGACTGTATTCAGCACCCCATGCTTCCTATATGTTCCCCTCATCACATTTTGCATTTGAGCACCCATTCTCAAAATTTGGGGGGGGGGGGTGCAACAGACTTATTTTACACCATGTATAATGATTGGTTTTTACCTGTGAAGGAAAAGGCAGATCCTAGCCTGTCTAAAGATAATTCTTAAAGAAAATATTGTGGATAAAAAAGGTTAAATTAATAAGTGTTAGAATTAAAAGTAATAGAATTAATAAAGGAAAGGGACTTCCTCTAGTTTTTTGGGAGAAGTCGGTGACTGGTTTGGTAACCTTGGTTTCGGCCTTTGGTGGCTGACTGACCTGTTTGGATCACTCAAGTCTTGGCCACCAACGGGGTAGGATGTCTTTTCCTTCCCCTTTCTGTCTCCTATTGACAACAACGTTTAAAATGGAAACACGCATTTAGTAATAAATGGCTTAATCTTTGATCGGAGTTTTGCCTCGTTGTTTGGATAAAGTGTTGTTTGGCTGTCTGATGTCCAGCCTACCAAGGAAAAAACCGAAACAAGACCAGGATGATACAGTGCTTACGATCAAGAGCTGCTCGCCACATACGCTTCCGTGAAACACTTCCGGCACATGTCGAAGGGCGGCCTTTTACCATTTATACGGACCACAAACTGCTTACGTTCGCCTTCTCCCAGCTGTCGGACCGGTACTCGTAGCGCCAGCTGCGACATCTTGACTATCTGGGGCAAATCACAACCAACATTTGGCACATCCAGGGAGCCGATAACGTCGTCGCAGATGTGCTTTTCTGCATCATCCTGGCCTCTCTGACCTCGCCTGCCTACGCAGACATCATACAGTTACTGGGATCACTTGGCATCCACCCACCTGCTACCTCGACTCCCGTTGCTCGAAAAATCTTCCCAGCCACACTGATGGGCACTAGCGTCCTGGCGTTAACACCCAGCTTTCCTGCCACCGACAAGCTGGCACGCGTCGCGACTATTGCCCTGCCGTCACCGGTAACTTCAAACTCATAGCCACAGCACAAACATCAGACAGCGAGCTCCAGGCTATCCTGCACGATTCATCATCCGTGTACCTGGACATCCGGCCAATCCTGCTTGGTGACAGAAACCCACTGCTCTTCTGCGATGTCAGCCTGCAGGTCAACCAACCCTTCGTGCCGCTGATTTTCTGCCGACTGGTATTCAACAGCCTGTACGGGCTGTCACATCCTAGTGTTTGCACCACCACCAGGCTTGTCACAGCACGCTATGTGTGGCCATCCGTGCGTGATGACTGCCAAGCATGGGCACGCTCATGCATCAAGTGTCAGCAAGCAAAGGTAGCTCGCCATACTCATTCTGCCATGGGGTCCTTCTTACTTCCTGACCAACGAGTTTCGCAGGCCAACTCCGTCAACACATGGAGTTGCTCTGTCCGGCTCCTAACATCGCCTATGGACGTGCCCCCGTATTCGTACCAAAGGCACTTGCCACGGCTACCTAAGTCTTCGTGCGACATGATGCTGTCCGCCAACCATTAAAACTGCCCTACGATGGTCCTTACGAAGTCCTGGTCCGCCGCAACAAGTCGTTTACACTCCGATTTAGGGGAAAACAAGCAACAATCGGGATCAATTGTCTTAAGCCGGCAATTATCCAAAATGATGCCAACACATCTTCAGCCCCTCTGCCAGTGGCGCCTGAGCCGACAGCCCGGCAGCCGCCTCCCGCAGTCCCGACGCACTGTTCGACACTTGTCGTCCACCGGAAAACGCAGCATCTTGTTATTTGTTTTATGTAAATGATAAGGAGACATGGCGACGATCGATAAATGTTCATACAGCCCTTTAATATGATACAACAAACATAAACCAAACAAAAACAAGTTGGCAATCGTGAAGAAAAAAACACGCCCCAACAGTGGCGCCACCTGGACCACTTAACCTTAACTATTGTAAGGGGAAAGGATAGCCAAATTATAATTAACAATTTAATTAATTAATCTAGTTTTTTTTCATTCTAAAGTTTTTTCAGGACAACGTCACCAGGCCAGGACAGCCCCCCAAGGTGAACATAGTTAAGTCACTCTCAGTATTTTAATAAATTTACAGGTCGTGCCACCCCAGAACAACACATCTGACACCTTAATCGCCCGCTATGGTCACTTCTATGCCTTCCGCCAGCCGACGGGCCCCGGGCCCCGAGCACCGTCTCCCATCACAACACGATCTGGCCGCGAGTCCATTTCAAGTCCGTTACCTATAACGTTAACACACAATACTTTCGGCATTGGCACTGGTTGGGGAGTACTGTGGCAACCATTGACAGACACTATGGTCGGCCCCAAGCCTTTTGGTGAAGCGTCGCAGGGACCTCCTTCACCACAAGGGGAGCACGTGCATCGGAGGTCAAGGAGGTGCCCTTTGTCCAAGTTTTTTGGTCGCTTGCAACCAGACCTTGACGATCACAGACGTTCTGATTCCCAGCTCCGCGATCGCACCCTTCTCTTCCTTGTTCTGTATATTTCGTTTTAAATGTACGTTTCCACGAGTTGTATAAATAAAAATTGTAAGGTTCCAATCGCGTCCTTTTAGGAAATCATTGTCGACCACACGCGGACTTAAACCGAAACAACTTTATTTAAAATTACAAAGGGGAAACAAACTAAAGATAACGACAAATGAAAAGCACGCGGGCAGCAACTCTCTACCCCGAAAACTGAACTTAAAAGAAAGGCTCGGTGCACCGCTTGCGTCTGACTTATACCACTAGCCAAAACCTAACTGCCCTTCCTGAATCCCCGAACTTTCCAGCAAACCTCGCAAGGAATGCTGGTCGGCTCGGGAATGCAGGAAGGGTTTCACCAACTCAACCCTTGGAATTCCCGCCATGTGACCCATGGCCCCGAATTCCACATCCTCCCCTTAGCGGTGACCACTTCTGGGGGCACTTATATACAATCGCAATACACAAAAAAAAAATTATATTATCCCCAACCATTCAAAAGAACACAAGGGTTTTGGCTCCCCTCCGAGCATTATTGCCGATGACTCCATACGATTATGGCTCCCTGCTCTGCGGCTGCCTCCTGTTTTCGTCGCCTCTTCCCGGGCCTTTCTCGACGGCGACGACGGTTAATCGAGGAATTAAAGCCTCATCTTGGCAGTCCTCTGTGACACTCCATCGGCCCCTCGTCCGGAGCAGCATCCGACTCTAAAGAAAGTTCGACGATCCGAGCACCCGAAGGCCTCCCCAACTCCTCAAAAGTTAACCCGAGCGGTCGAACAAATCCACCTCTCACGTTTTCGTTCGCTAAATCCTTGTCCCAATCTTCCGCTTCTTCTCCTGCTGGCGGGGGATGGAAATGGCTTTCTCACCTCGGTGGCCGCCATGCCCATGGTCGGCGAAATCCTCGTCCCCCACGCCGTGGACGCTAGGATGACCCATTATCACCACCTAATACAGAGCCCTCGTCACGTGGAATTGGCAACTCCAGGGCCGCCCCCGTCACTGCCGCCGTGATCGTTCGGTGACGTACCCCGTCCGACACCTTTACGGTCACTGATACCGAGGATAAATTCTGCGCCATTTCGTTCTACGTTATCCCCACAGAAAAAAGAAACTGCATATCATGCATTAATAAGAAAAACCACAAAAACAACCACTTCAAAGTACATAAAGAAACTCACCCAAGGTGATGCGTGCCTGGCCAAGACAAAGAAAAAAAAATGTCGCCCAACTTACAGAGGCCCGAGGAGGTCCACTCTATCAAATTCTAAGCTCCGTCCAAGAGGAGGTGTCACTCGTGTTGCGAACTAATTGGCACCAATTGTTAAATACTTTACGGAATCCTACACTCCTAATAGCCAATACCCGGTCCTTTTCTCTCGGAACAAACTTCTTCAAATTACTAACATGCATTACCGAAATAGGAGGCGTACCCTTTCTTGTGTCTTTGAATGCATAATTTACCTCGGAAATTTTTTCCACAATTTAGTAAGGGCCATGTAGGGCATCTTAAATTTTCCCTGGCCTAAACGGGCTGGGGCCAAATCCCTCACTAAAATCCATTCGCCCACACGAAATTCCACATGTCTGTGCGATTTATCGAATCTAGCCTTTTGTTCCACTTGCACCTCCTTAGGGCTTCCCGCGCCCGTAATCTACGCTCAACCACAGGCATCTCTGGACCAATTAAGGGGGGTTGTCCCACCGTATTAAATACCGGTAATCGTTGCTGAAATCCATGCATCAGCTTGAATGGGGACGCCTGTAATGATGCCTGTCGCGCAAAATTATACGCGGCCACTGCTCTATTCAACGCAACCACCCAACCCCCTTTACATTTTCCTTCCGGGGCCGTTATTCTAACCGTTGTGAGCAATGTTTGTATCATCCTTTCAGCCAACCCATCCGCCTGCTGATGATACGGGGTTGAAGCCCTATGCACTATACCATATTTTCTAAAAAAATCTTGAGCCCTTCTACTCAACTGGGGAGTCCCACTATCAGAAATCAATTCTTGTGATACTCCAAACCTATCGAACAATGTCAAGAAAAATCTCTCGACAGCCACCTCATTTACACATTTTACTGGAGCCACCACACAATACCTTGTGGCATAATCGACCGCAACCACCCAATATGCGCATCGTCCCACTGACGGGGGGAATGGTCCCGCAAAATCAAATCTCTACTTCTCCCCGGGTCCTTCCACCGCTATGGGTTCCAACAACCCTTGGGGCAATACCCTGGGAATCTTTTTTTTCTGGCATTGTTTACAAGAGACAACAAACTTGGCCACCGCTGCCTTCATTTGGGGCCAATAATATGCACGCAACATAAGCGACAGTGTTTTCGTTATACCAAATTGTCCTGCCAATGGGTGGTCATGGCATTCTTTAATTACACTATTTCGCAGGTGCTCAGGGACCACCAGTAATAACCTAGGAGGATTAGATGGGTTGTAAAAGTAAAGAGTCTGCCCCAACATTACATAACCCTTTGGGGCCACTGTTCTTCCCACTGCTTTGGCCCGTAATACCTCCAACTCGGGATCCTGTCCTTGTTCCCTAGCCATGTCTATCTGGCCCTGAAGTAAATATATGTATGCATCATCCTCAACCCCTGGGGTCGCTTGCTGCTCCAAAGCAGGATATCTGCTAAGGCAGTCTACATCGACATGTAGACCTTCCTTCTTATAAACAAACTCGGTTGTCTCCAATGCCGATATCGAGGCTATTTGCAATCCTACATCCAAATTCAACGCCTCTGCAGTAAGATTTCCCACCTGAAACAGACGACAAGACTCATTATCAATTGACATTACACCATGCGCCGCACGCACTTACATCCCTTCTAATGGCAATGCCTCAATGAACACCAAGTCACCATTTCTTGCTTGTTCTAGAATCCGGCACACAACCATCGACGATGAACATGGAGGTAACGTTACTGCCTGCAATAACCGAATTGGCAATCCTTGGAGTCTCCCCTTCTTTCCTCAACCGACTCCATTATAATCTCGGCATCCTCTGACTCACTCTGTTCCAATTCTTCACTCTCAGTCTCTTGGTTATCCTCCTGCCGGGCCTGCAAATCACTCACGGACGCCTGACGCTGCTTCACGAAAGGAAAAAATTCTTCCAATTTATCCTGAAAACAGAATGTCTCTGTAAGCGGCAATGGAATCAGTCCCATACGACATGTGAAATCCCACCCCAACAAAGCAACTCCATCCGGGTGACGCAAAATCCTAAATCGATGGACCAATGTACGTCCAAATATGGTCAGTTTGATATAACATTCTCCTGCGCAATCCACTGCGCGGCCCGAGACATCTTACAAGGGTTTATCCTCAAAACGGCTAGTTACAGACAATCCAAGCATCTTAAGCAATGCCTCCGACAGTACTGAAACCACTGATCTCCCGTCAACAACCATGAACACCACTCGAGACACAATCTGCACTTGAGCAACTGGTGACGAAATTTCTACTTCCGCAACTGCTACAGTCTCCAACACGTCGGCTGATATCGGCCACCACTTACAAGGACCATTCTTTAATTGTGCAACGGTACTCCTACCCAATCGCTTTGGGCAAAAATGTTTAATATGTCCTGGTTCTCCACACGCATAGCATTTAAAATTTCTCTCCGAAGTACCTGTACTGGTACCAGTACCGGCTGCTATCGCCTTCGCCCCACCCGGGTTAAGTAGTCCTACGGGCGATGCAACTTTAAGCGGGCGGCCAAACACATAGGCCTCTTCCAAAGCCACTACCGCCAACCACAATTCCTCTATTGTAAAGCACCTCCGTCCAGCCAACCCGACGGGAAAAATAGGCTGCAATCCCACAATAATTATTTGAATTGTATCCAAGGTCGATGTATGTGGGTTCAAGGTCCGCGCCATCGAAGTCATGTCAATCAGATATTTCCGAACAGGTTCATTCCGGCCTTGACGCCGTGACATATACTGTCTCCACAGTCCAGGGTTATACATTGACGATCCAAAAAACCGCTTTAAGTATTCCACCAATTCGATCCATTGCATACCCAACAAATGATCAGCATGCGTCGTAAACCATTTAGACGCATGGCCTGTAAGATGTCTCCTTAACCGACTAGGATATAATGAAACTGATAACCCCTCTGACTGCACTGCCACCAGAAATGCGTTCAAAAAATCCGTAATATGCCCACCTCCGTCATAGAACGGCCCGTTCTTACGATAGTTCACAAAAATCACTTGTTCCAACTGTGGTTTCATCTTTGGTTCCATATCAATAACACCACTGACGAGCGTTCACACTTCAAACCACTCGGGCGCCTATCTTCACGCTCCCGGGCCATTTGCGTAACTTTCCTCATCAAATCAGGCACCGAACCACCCCAAGCCTGTAAGACAGCCTGCCATCGATCCGGGCTCCCACTTCTAAGTTGCATATCTCCCATGCCAAACGAGGGGCTTATTTCCGAATCCATGTCTTCATATGTTTGCGTACCCGTTGTCACAACTGGTGTAGTATTTCCCAGATTCTTGTTTGAACGTAATTCCATTTTTTAAGTCCAAATACAGGGTGTGCCACAATAAAAGTAGCACCAAAACTGCACCTCCACCATGTAAGGTTCCAATCGCGTCCTTTTAGGAAATCATTGTCGACCACACGCGGACTTAAACCGAAACAACTTTATTTTAAATTACAAAAAGGAAACAAACTAAAGATAACAACAAATGAAAAGCACGCGGGCAGTAACTTGCTACCCCGAAAACTGAACTTAAAAGAAAGGCTCGGTGCACCGCTAGCGTCCGACTTATACCAATAGCCAAAACCTAACTGCCCTTCCTGAATCCCCGAACTTTCCAGCAAACCTCGCAAAGAATGCTGGTCGGCTCGGGAATGCAGGAAGGGTATCACCTTTGACCTGGGCACATTCCGTGCCCAACTCAACCCTTAAAACTCCCGCCATGTGACCTATGGCCCCGAATTCCACAAAATTATTCCTCCCAAAAAGCAAGTGTCCATTTTGAAACCTTTGTTTCCGACAATACCATCACGATCTAATTCAGGATATCCACAATCGTATTTTGGTTCTTAAAGTTTGGTAAATGGGCACTAGTTAGGGACATCTTGTCCAATTACAAGTTCGAGATTGTGTATGTATGGGAACAAATGCACATGTTATTGATAGTACATAGATGTGGCATAACAAGGCTCGGTGAGAGACTTGGTTACCGTGTCCCACAAAGAACACGTGTTTTCAGCCTAAACTGCCCCTGTGTCCGTGGCCGTCCTCTCTCGCTGCACAGTGAGGGGCAGTGTTCACTGCCCCAGCCAGATGTGGCTAGTACCGACTGGGGTGATTAGCACCCCAAAACAGGAAGCCATTATCTGGCTGAGGGACGTTTTATGGGATGTTTACCCTGGCCATTTGACACGGACCCATAATGGTCAGTTTCACAGGGCAGTTGACAAACCCTACAAGGACCCATTGTGCTCTCACCCACATGTTGTTCCTCCCCAAGGTCACTCTAGGGGCAGATCCCTTTCGGGGTTGATCATGCCCCACGACATTTTTTAGTGGCACAATGTTTGTTTCGCCAGGTCATAGGGTAGAGGTCCCAAATTGACTTTTTTGGCACCTTGACCCTTGACCAGTAGCACTGCCAAGTGGTAGCTGTTGGAGTTAGGCTGGGTCTGCCCTTTGGTCTACTGTGACAGGGTATAAGGGCCTGCACTCAGCTTAATAAGATCATCTACATGGAAGTCCTGACAAACAATGTTTCGCAACTATTTTTGGTTCAATTATTTTTAATTTAAAATTTACTTTTAAAAATTCTGAATCCCTAAGACTCTTCCCTGAGTCCTAGAAAATCTTCTCTGAGTTCTCTCCACTCCACCATTCGGTAATTGAGTCTTGTTGCGATTCGAGGGTTTGCAGTCTGGGACCTGGACTTAGGAAAAGGGCAGATCTTGTCCTGATGTTGGAGATCAATGTGAACTTGGTAGTGGTAAATATTAGCTTGTTGTGGTATTCTTTGTATTTGGGCTTGGAGGAGACAATCTTGGGGAATTATTTGTGTGATTAGTTGATACACCCCAGGAGCATCAGATGCCCTTTGTATTACTCATTGGGACCCTCACCATCTTTTGTATTCTCGTTTTTATATGGCTTATTAAAGCAGTTTGTTATCTTCCATAGAAAGTGGGAAGTTCATTCATTTGCTGTTTGAATCCCATCTTTTTTGTTGTTAAATAGAATTTGAATTTGTACTGAAGTTCTTTTCTGGTTTGCTTGTTTTGCTGCATGTGCAATTAAGTTTTTAATTTTGAATGTTAGAATTTTGTCACATGCAAGAAAAGTAGAATAAGAAAAATAGGAACAGTAAAATCAGTTTAAAAACAGATTTCAAAAGCAAAGGTTGGACTGAGATTTTTAGGATAAAAATAATGAAGAGAACTGGTTTCCACTTAAAACAATGTCAATATTGTATCAACGTAGATCCTAAATAGAAACAGCAGTGAGTCCAAGTGTAACAGCTCGTTACAATCGCAGGACTACAACATTTTTAAAGGTTCTACTGAGATTTCAATTGGGATTGGTGCAATTTGAAGACAAATGTATTCTGAAGTTATTCTGTGGACAATGAAAGGGCTAAAAAAGGCTAGGACACCAGTCAGGGCAGGAATGACCAGAACATTAAGTGAGATAGAGTCAGAGATTTTGAAAATGGATTCAGATAAGACAATATTAGAGTTTACAACTATAAAGAGCAAAAAGCTGATACAAGAAGTTACTGAACTAAATGAGAAAATTAAGGACATTATGTTGGACAATGAAAAAAGTACTGAACTCTATGCAAATGAGTTGAAATTAAATGAAGACTATGAGGACAATGCAAGCATAGTGATTTTAAAGGCAAATAAAATCCCACACCCAAGTAGTCCTTCCAGAAGTGAACTGTCCAACGTTAGCAAATTTAAGAGAAACTTTAAGCTACCAAAGATTGAATTGAAGAAGTTTAGCAGAGATCCATTGGAATGGCTTGGTTGGTGGGCCCAGTTCTCAAAGATCTACGAAGATGAAATTACACGAAACTGACAAGTTTCAGTATTTGTGTCAAGTGATCGTGGACGGAACTCGAGCCCGCAAACTAGTGGATACTTATCCACAAACAGTGGGTAACTACTCAAAAGTAATTGAAGCATTAGTTGACAGATTTGGAGATAGGGTAATTATCTGAAGTATATGTACAGCAACTATTGAAGATGGTGCTCATGAATAAAAACTCAGATGGAAATGTGCAACTATCCAATCTATATGACAACTGGAATCTCACATCCGTGCTCTTGAGACATTAAGAGTTACCGCAAGTCAAGCTCCATATTTCTTTATCTGTTGGTGGAATCCAGTCTGCCAGAAGAAATAGTCAAAGTGTTGCATCAAAGTGCTCTGTCTGGGTATGGTGATACAGTTCCAAAATCAGCAGATGAGAGACTGCAAGCTCTTATGAAGTTTTTGAAATCAGAAGTAAAAGGAGCCGAGCGATTAGCATATGTACAATCCAGCTTAGAAGATGTCACCTCAAGAAAAGTTTAAAGGAATAAGTTAAGAGAAGATGTTCCAACAGTTGCAACCTTGCATGTAGGACTAAAAGACATTTGTGTTTTCTGCCAAAAAACAAATCACAGCAGCGCAGTTTGTTATTGTTGTCGTGGGGTGGCGCGACCCTGGTTTTATTAATTTTAATTTTAAATAAAATATGGGGATCCTTACCTGGTGTGACCCGGCGGACGTCTGAACCTGATGATGGAGT
>JAQGAE010006259.1:0-10315 GCA_034696685.1 Julus scandinavius
ATTTGCATATGATGTGTTGTGACTTAATTACGATGCGAATTGACCGTGTCCGGATAAATATGCAATGCACTGTACTTAATAAATGCACTGTAGACCTTTAAAGTACCTTTTGTGTCAATTAGAGAATTGATTCTAAGAATACCCTTTTCAACTTTCAGTGCTCAGGCTGCTGGTTTGCTTTGTGAAGAAGCGGGAAATTACATGGATAATGTGAAATACTGTGGTTACTGCCACCATCATTATCAAAAATTGGTATGCACCTCTAAGGTAGACTAGAAATTACATATGCTGGTCTGTCTTCATTCTAATAAGAATGTCCATTGTATCTCAGAAAAAGGGAAATTCCATAAAGACTATTCCAGCTTTCAAGCCAATTCCTGCAGATAATGCGACACCGGATTCAACACCAGAAAAAGTATCGCCACCAAGGGAAAAAGAGAAGAAACTCAAGGACAAAGAGCGCAAATCCAGTAAGAGCAGCAGCAGTGTAAGTAGTGTCAGTGCAAGTGGCTTTAACGCTATCGCGGCTGGGAACTTTATGGACAATAGCAACAGTAGCGGAAAGGGGGACGGCAACGGGTCATCTAGTGGAAAGTTCACCACTGCAAACTTTACCGAAACCGTGATAACCCACGGAAGTTCCGTGTTCGGGAACACTGAGAAAGTGAAAAAGTGTAAAAAGTCTGGTTCGAAATCATCTTCGACGGGAACGGCTCATTCAGAGGTAGAAAGCGAGGACATGAATGCCACTGCCTCCGATGCTGGCTCGGACAATTGCAAGGGAAGCCACGGAATGGAAAGTGCAATAGAGGGGGATGTGTTAGGAAGCGATCACAAGCCAGTGCATCATAATGTCGCTTCCATGTCCGGAGGCACAAACAGTGCACCATCTTACTCCAGTGTTTATGAACGCTTTCTGAGTGGGAGTTGCACCACTTCAGGGTCCAGCAAGACAGAATCTGGCAAGCGGACTAAAGCACAAACACCCGAAAAGGAAAGGAAAAAACACAAGAAGAATAGCTCTTCCAGGTATGGTACCAGGTTCTTAGTTATTATTATTTTTTCTGTGCATTTACACTGATACATGGATGACATGGCAGTAAGTCCAATGAAACATCACATTTTTGTGCCATTTTAACCTTATGCTAATTAATCCTGAGTAACAAACTTAAGAGGGATCACAACTATATCCTTTTCAATGGGTCGGTTTTGCGAAGATACTCGCAGTTGAATGAGGGAGGTTTGGGTGGGGGTGAGAATTGTTTGGGGTGGCTTGATGCATCAGCAAGGGGCTCCGCTTGTTGTTTTTCACTTTGAAATGGTAGATTTTTTAAAAATGTATATGCAAGTTTGAAAAATGTTCGTTAGTATTCACACGCTGCAAGCAGGTGGCAGCATGAGATAGGCAAGTTGTGAGTGCAAAAATTCAAATAATAATTTGATTTTAAAAAATCTACTATTTTAAAATGGAAAATGACAAGCGAAGCCCCTTGCTGATTTATTAAGTTATTTTAAACATTTTTATTTTTATTTAATCATTTTTTGTTTGACTGTGAGTGTCTTTGCAAATTTACCCATTGAAAGGGATAGGGTTGTAATCCCCTTAAACTGAACAACAGTGAGTTACATTAGAGTTTATTTAATGAGTCACCAACTTCCTTTATTTGGACCACATCAATACCTAAACATAATTTAAAACAACTAGTTTACAGTTTTAAATATTACACCTCTTGTTATTAAAATGTCACAATGTTATGTGTTTCTAAGACGGGTGTCCAACCTGTGATCACTTTTGACCAATGTATCATTTTGCCCCTTCCCACTTTACCCTACCCACGACGCTCATGGTTGGGCCCTCGTAACTTTTTATTTTGTTGACAAGATATTGCAAACATGTAAAGCAGAATGTTTATGATTCAACCAGGAAATGCAAGACTGGGAAGGATTCCTCTACTGGAGCAGTGACTTCATCTCCAGCCAGCAGCCCAAATCACCCCAGTATAAGCTCATTAGGAACCAGTGGGGGAAAGAAGGGGAAGCATAAAAAGGAGCTGCCACCCAATCCTAATATAAGGTCAGACACATTTCAAGCTTTCTGTGAACAATGCTGCCGTAGAGCTCAATACCTATAATCCTGTACTGAAGAATGTTGCTCATGGCCACTTTTGGAATTCTCAAGCATCTACATTTTTGAGATCCAAAGTTAACATAAATTAAGACAAATGCATCGACATTATTCCATTATGCTAACCATAATACTACAGCATTACGAGTTCCGTATTATAAAGTCATAAGTTGCTTAATATGCATGCTTGGTGGGCACCACGCTTTAGTTCGATTATCCTGAAAAAGTAAGTTAATAGCGAGTGCTAAATAAATGCACAAAGCAACTGAAATCATTTTTACCATAATGGTGTAACATGTATCTCTAGGAAACAAATTTGGTTAATTCATAGCAGTGCATTACGAGGAATTAATAGTGAGTGCTAAGTGAATGCACAAACAACTGAAGTCAAGGCACATAGAAGTGTTTTACAATCATCCGTGTAACCTATTCTCTGCATGAAGGAACGACATGGTCGTTGAATAAGCATGCCCTTAAAAATGCATTGTGATTTGATATTTCTTGTAGCATGACACAATTGTCTTTCTAAAGTTTGAAATTTTGATTTGCTCTGCTTTGATTTTATTACCTATGGAAATGAATGTAACATTCACTCATCCTACTTTATGAAGACTATTTTCGGTTAAAAGACAGTAGGTAGAAATTGTTTCAGTATTTGCAAAAATACAAAAGAACTTCACCTACATTCTGAAGAGAGTACATAGAGTAACTTGCTAGGTTTCCACTGGAGTTTCATTTCCTCAAGTAGTTGTTTGAAGTTAAAATAGACAGTGAGATTTTATAAATGGCCACTCAAGCCTGTAATGTTTCGGCACTAAACCTTTATCAGGTGCAACAATTGCTTGGTGAGGAAGATGACGTCCTTTCTCACCAAGCGAGTGTTGCACCTGATGAAGGCCTTGCTCCGAAACGTTGTGCATCTGAAGAATCTGGTAAAAGATTAGATTTTTCATTTATTAAATCTCACTGTCTGCTCTAATTTTAACACTACAAATTAAATGCCAGTTTTTTTAAATTGATATCTGCTTCTTTTACCCATGCTTATTTTTTGATCAATTGGGGACCCTGTCTATAAAAATCGTTTTTATATATATTTGTTTATATTGCATCACATTCGATGTGATTGTCAATTGAACAATCAATTATACAGGGTGGGGCCGAATGACCTCCATAGTTTCAAAAAATCAATGGGGACCACCCAGACTAAGTAGAAGAGTGGGACAGGTGCCGTTAGGTGGGGAAACAACACCATTTTCAGTAGTCGCCATGCCGTGGTCGGCTGAGCATCTAGGCTTTGTTGTTGAGACATTTTTAAAACGGAGAATGTGTGGTAGCAACGCAGAGGGCCTTTTGCAGGATGTGTCGGGTTGAGCTCGTCACGACAGAGTTTCTGACTGTGATGCTGAAAGGTGAAAATTCTGGCACAGTCAACAAACAAAATTTTCGTTACTGTGCAACTGAAAACTCTCGGGAACTTCACCAAAGGCCACTTCACAGCCTGATGAAGGCCTTGAGGGCCCTAAAGGGACAGTTTGGTGCGCTGTGTCCTCTACGACATAATTTTTAAAACACAACGCAAAAAAAATAATGTCATAGTATGTACTTTTAGAAAATAAAAACCTTTTTTTTTATCTTCTACCGCTTTTTCACAATTCACCTGCCAAATCATGGAGGTCATTCTGCCCCACCCTGTACTTTTAAAAAGGGGGTTGTACATGCCTTTAGTTATTCAGATTTATTAAAATAGAAGGAATTTGCATGCTTGCTGTCCCCTCAATACTTCTGCATGTTAGCATACTACCATGTAATTAATGTCTTGTTTGAATCTCAAGGGATTTCTTTTAGATATAAAGCTAGTTAATTACTCAGTAGTGTTGTTGCATGGCAATTTTGTTGGTGTGTAGAAAGTTTGTTGTTTCTGTGGTAGGCTTGGTACCATTCATGTCAACCCAGTAAATATCTCAGGAGTTGATCATACCTACTTTCGGTGAGTCTTCCTATATACCTTGCTACCTCTGCTGCGCCTCATTGAATTACACGGAAATTGCGAAGTAGTTTCTTTGGCAAAAACTTTTTTAGTTTATTTAGCTTTACTTTAGTTTCAGTTCAATCTCTAATTGTTGGCAGCACTACAGTGCAACAGCATTTCTTTGCCTCATTACAATATACTTTTGTCACAGGGTTACGCCTAAATCAATTCTCTGTACTGTTGCACGATTGCGCACAATGCTCGAACCTGACAATAATATTCAAAGAGTGCCTGCTGGTGCCACACTACAAAAGCTGGTTGCATTGATAGTAATAAAATCATTAAAAACCCTTGCGTATGGAAAATTGAAAGTTAAGGATTTCTCAGGGAGCGTTCATAATTTAGCAAATTATTACGAAAATTGAACATATCTGAGAAATAAGTCTATAATATCAGAATCAAAATTAGCCCGGTACTAGATATTCTGTTTAGGTATTGTTAAATGAAATACCATGGGGAGTTCATTCCCTCCCATGCATATTAAAGAACTTTGAATAAAAATATTACAACTTCAGCATTGCTTGTTAAACCGATTTTTTCTAAATTACTAGAAAATAACTTGAATATTTTCTTAAAATGCGTTTGCCGAACTTTATGTTCGCATTTTCACACCATCTTTCCAAGTAGTCTGACAGTCCATGATGGATGCCTACCAACTTGTCACAAGATGTTTGTCTTCACATTAAATTGTTCCTTTTCAATCTAGCTCTTTTCCACAACAAAGTGCATCATCATCCTTATTGGTCAATGGGATAGCACCTATGCCAACTCTACCACCCCTCAACAATAGTTCTCCTAGCATCGCTACGAGTAGTGCATCCATCCCGACCGAATCTGCTTTTTCAGGTATGATACGAGTTATTAATCCTAGTTTACCACTTTCACTTGAACACCGATTTAGTCCTATTGACTTTGGACAGCTATTGGTGATGTGCTCCAGCTGGTGTTTATTATTGAAAACTTTCAAAATGCTTTATGACCGGTATGAAACCGATTGGGGTCTTAAGTCGAAGACTGCCTGTACTATATTAATGGTATCATTTACCTAATTGCTTTTCACGAGAAGGAGCAAATAAAATACTTTCTTTGGATAGAATTATAATTTTTAGCTTTTCAACCTTAGGTTCAAGTGCAATCTAATCTTTTTAATGTTTTTTACAGGAAAATTTTGCATTGGAGAGCACGATCTAACGAACAACAGGGTAGAGTTTCCGCAAAACACACCGTCGTCAACTCCACTTACGGGTGTGCCACGCTTGAATCTCTCAATGCCTGGAAAAGTTAACTCTAATAGCAATCCACAGTAAGTATTTGGATGTATGACGTTTTCTTATACTAAATAGTATTGAGATTCTTATGTTGTAAACGTAATTAGTCTTTACCAGCCGGACTCCCCCAAAATTATAGTTATCCGTAGTATGTGTGCTTTCCCAATTCGTAGGTTGTTCTTGGTTACGGATGCCACATAACCCCGTAATTTTAATGGATTAACTAACATTATTTTATAAGCATTATTTGGCAAGCTTGCCTTTGATTTATACATTTTTTTTTTCTTACAAGGCATCCATTTCCACAGAGCCTGGAGCAGCTTTTGGAACGACAGTGGGAGCAAGGGTCCAACTTTCTAATGGAGCAGGCACAGCACTTTGATAGTGAGTGTAAGGAAAATAAAGTTTTGTGACTCCCATCGCTGTTGAATTCAAACAAACTACACATTTTTTACATCGTCCGCATTGCTCTATTTTCCTAGTCGCATCTTTGCTCTCATGTCTACATCAGTTGCGGCAAGAAAATCACCGACTGGAGGAGCACGTGACCGGCCTGCTGGCCAGGCGGGATCACCTGCTTGCCATAAATGCCCGACTCTCAGTCCCATTAGGCAATAACACCAACGTTGTCACTAACGGGCAGGTAGATGTAACCAAAACTCAAAAGATGAAAACATACCTCTCACCTGAAGTCCAGCAGGACATGGGACAAAATCACCGGAATCTTTCCACATCCAGTCCTGTGGCAGTTGGAAATTGCCCGCCTCCCGCCTCAACCCCACCCAAACAGTATAGTCCTATTCCATCCACATCAATCACAAACACAAGCCCCAGTGGGGCCACTATTAGCAGGCACGGGCAATCGCAGGCAAGTAACGGCTACATGTTTTGACTAGACGGGTTTGGAACGTGACTTGCACAGTGATTGTTTGGCATTGGATTAAACGGCCTGTTGCTACATTGCACAGCACAGGGTGTCTACCAGCTGATGAGCCAGGGACTAAAACGTCTGAAAAAAAGGAGATGAATTTGATAGAAAAATGTAGATATCATTTGCTTTTAATTATCTTTTGCATTAATTTTATTTAAAAAATACCCGACAAGTCAGTGCCAAAGGGACATGTCATAGCGTGGAATGGATATAAACTTTAACGTAAAATTTGACTTGGTGCTTACACCAAATTTTTAATTAGTCCAAGTTTGGTGGACCATTTTAAAGAAATATTGTTTTATTTGGTTGCTTTTTAATTTGTTCTGTTCTGCCAATCACGAGATATTTTTGCTATTGTGAAACAAACAACTGCTCTACTTTTAATTTATGTCATTTCAATACAATTTTTAAACTAGCAGCTAATTAGAGATAGGTAGGTTTTCCACAGAACATGACATCCATTCATAAGCATTACATAAGTTACAATTATAGTCAGTTACAAGTCCTAGGAGTCTTTAAGTGCCAAAAACTTATTTCGAATTTGCACCTTGGAAATGGATTTATGAGCCAAGAGTAACGATAATCAAAAGGTCTGTGTACCACAGATAAAAACACTTTTGCTAATATTGATGGCAGCACTTCGAGTGTTTTAAAACTTTATCTACACTTGTGTCTTGCTATACGGCCTTTCGCTATAACGGCCTTTTTTAATTATGGAACTTTTTCGATTTATGGCCCACAATGTTTTGTTATACGGCCAAAAAAAATGCTGTAATTAAAGAAAGTGGCCAAAAAAATGTGCCAAGTTACCACAATTTGCCCAAACAAGGTCGGATTTGGCTAACAATAAAATAACGTATGGGTTTCACTTTTTTAAGAAGGGAAAAAAATTAAAATCACAATGCAGAAAGTGTTTCATAGAAAAAGTTTTTTCTGTCACATTGTATATTTTTTGATTTTCCAATATATAACTACACTACAGAAACATGAACAAATAAGATTCACATGATGCATTATTTGAATATCGGGCTGATTTGTCACCTGCGTGTGGTCAAATTGGTATTGACTATTCCCAGGTATTTCAGTCGGTTACTGGGTCCAAGGTGCGATTTTCATCAGCTAAATTCAAGGGCATTTTTTTCTCCTTTGCAATTGTAGACACCCTAAGTAAACAAGTGCGCACTCAAACGATTCCATTAATAAACACACTTTTGTTTTTTTTGTTACACAACTGACTTTATTTTTTTACTTTAGGCACAGTCGCAGAGTCCTTTCTTTCAGACGGTTAGCCCGTTACGGTTGCCGACCTTAGCTTTGACCGCAAACAAAAACCCTATATTAGAGCAACATTTGCGAGCTCAAAGCCAGGTCGGTCCAACAGCATTGACACCTTCAATATCAAAATCTGCACTATCAGTTGGGGGTTTACCCACAGTTACGTTGCCAACATGCTCAATGCCATTTTCCCTCCCTTCCCCTGCAAACGTGGAATTCGGTAGCCGGGCATCCATTTTACAGCAAAATCTGGTAATTATATTCCTTTATTAACTAACCCATTGTCTAACGTTGTAGCTAAGTGATATATTTTACACAACTATGTAGTGCTTAATTATCAAAAAAACAGAATGGCTTTAGATAAATGTTATCATTGATGAAGTAATGTGCGTTTTTCTAACCTGTATTTGATAACTTCTTGCGAGAAATTTGCACGACGGTTAACTTTGACATCAATTGAAAATAAGTTTTTTTTCCAGAAGCAACAATTAGGAAGCTATCTAAATCCCTTGTTTAATCCCATGGTTTCTCCATCATTCATTGCATCCGGGGCTGCTGGTCAGCACTTAAACTCTGCACCAAATCTATCTCAGGTTAGCAATGCCAACAGCATATCCAGTCAGCAACAGCAGGTAACAAATGCAAAATTACCAGAAATAAAGTTCTCTCGTGCATTTTCTGCAATTTAACTCTACAATTACTCATCCTTCAATAGATCTCTCAGCACTCGTTAGCGTCTAGTCATGATGCAAAGCTCCATGGCACAGAAGTAGGCAAAACGATGAATTCTGGGGAGAAAAGATGAAATCACGTCAGCAGGCCAGTTTGCTGGAATTCGTCATTTGTTGATTTTATTGTATATTATCGATTGTTATTTTTATGCAAACGGTTGGCCATAGGAAGTTCTGCAACGCTTGGCAAGTGTAAAATGGATTCCAAACCATGCTGAAAAATGTAAAAAAATGAGACCATTTTGAGGATTTATACCAAAACTCGATTTCTAGAATATTTTGTTTTGTATCATTTACTGGGATGAATTCTTCTGTCACCTGGCTTAATGTGTTAAGCCATTGTTTGTACATATTTTTCGGTGAATTCAATTGGAATCACTCGAATTACACTGGGATTTAATCACGGAGACAACTTATCGGAGTTTTATCTTTTAGGATAAGTTGTGACAATTGCTTATGCAGTGTATTATATTGCAGTTGAAGCATAGAAAATTGTATGCAACGTTGTTTGGACATTGAAAATAAAGGTCCAAACTTTTATTTTTATTGCACTGTTATTTTGTCACTCAGGTGGATATGACGTTAACTAATACTAGTGAAATACAGGCATTATGCAGAACCACCGATTGTGTCTGCATGTCACATCAGTTGACTGCAGTGGCAGCTCGTAGAAAAAATAAGTGGGGGTGCCGCGGAGTAATGCTGTGAAGCACGCCAATCGTGACTGCGGGAGCAACAGTGCTCTCTCCCTCGCAGCCTGGCGTGCAGCTTCCTATGTGCGCTGGAGCTGTGAAACGAACAGTTGCATAACATTTTTTTTACTCGTTTTTTCATTAACCGAGGGATACTTAAGGAGATATAGAACCCTATCCCTTTCAATGGGTCGGGCTTACAAAGATACTCACAGTTAAATAAGGGAGGTTTGGGTGGGGTGAGAATTGTTTGGGGTGGCTTGGTGGATCAGCAAGGGCCTCATATTGTTGTTTTTCACTTTGAAGTGGTAGATTTAAAAAAATATACAAGTTTGAAAAATGTCTGTTATTTTGCACATGCTGCCATCAGGTGACAGCATGAGATAGGCAAGTTGTGAGTGCAAAAATTCAAATAATAATTTAATTTTAAAAAAAAATAACTATTTTAAGATGAAAAATAACACAAACATAACCTTGCTGATTTATAAAGCTATTTTAAACAATTTTTATTTTTATTTAATCTTTTTTTGTTTGACTGTAAGTGTCGTTTCAAATTTTCCCATTGAAAGTGATAGGGTTGTAATTCCCCTTAAATAGATAATTGAATAAATTAAACAATAGATTAATAATAAATTAAATTAGAGAGAATTAAAGAAAAAAAGACTCATTATATTAAATGCTATCGATGATATCCAGTGATTGGGGGTGCTGCAGTTCCACAGTGAGCACGAGCAGCCACTGGTTGACTGTACAGTTTCAAGCAAACTAACCTGAATGAAAAATTCTCAAGGGCATAAACTGACAAATACATACAACCTTTATAAGAAGTCCCCCTATTGAAGTTTTCAACTTCTTCTGGTTATGAAACTTTTGAATTACACACTGCGTGTAAAATTTATGGAAATTTATGGAATGTACACATATTGGAAGCACTTGTTACGGATAAACATGTCTTACTTAACATATTGTTGGATCACCTTTTGCCTTTGCTACATCAACAATCTTATTTGGAAATGAGGAACAGATAAAGTGCACCTTTAGCATGTAAAATTTGTCTTTAGGAAGACTGCATATCCGTGGACCATGGAATTCCCTAATTTGACTTATATTCAACAGGTGAAACTTCCTCAAAGTTAATAAACACGTCACTTTCGGGAAAATTAATTAGCAATTAGCGATACTAATTAGGTGTTTACTCAAAGATAAAACTCAAAAGTACAATTTCTTAGTGCGTGCTATCAAATTTACACTTGAGTGTTGCATT
>JAQGAE010006260.1:0-10315 GCA_034696685.1 Julus scandinavius
GCAGATGTGTTTAAAAACCTCCTTCTGGGCATGCTCCAAAGTCGTCGTCGCCCCTTGGAAATATTCCTCAGTAAGGCTGCTGAAGGGCGTGTTGTAGTCCACGATAGGTCGATCGGGGACAACGATGACGTCCAGAAGCACAACGCCTGTCCAGTCAGTCAGGGTGACGCGCTCAACTTCAAGGCCCTCATCTGTAAAACACATTTTGCAGTCCAGGGCCGCAATTCCCGGATCCGGTGCTTGCACAGTGAATAAGCCGATCCGTGGACTTAAAAAATCGTTCAAGAATCCTTCCTTCTTGATGACGCTGACGGGACGGTCGGTCATCGTGCAAGCCGCAGAATCCGGAGAAGACACGCAGCAAGTGTACTCTCGGTATCTGTTGTTCTTCCGAACCTTGCCTAAGTGATGCGTGCAGGGTTTTTGCGGGGAACTTTTGTCGTAAAAATCCTTGCAACGGCAACATTGGCGATACTGCTGCGATGACAAACTCCTGGTCCACGGAGGGTTGGTGGGGTGCACATAATCCTTTTCACGATTAGTGTCCCATCTCGGGAAGCTGCGGTCACAGAGTTGGGTTTCCGTTAAAGTGTAACGGCACATCTCATCATACAATCTCTCTGGATTGGAAATCACGGATGGTCAGCAAATGGAAGAAGACATCATTATCATCTGAGCATTAAACAAGTTTATGTTACTTCTGAAGTTTTCGTCTTTCATCCGGACATGATTTTCAAAGATAGATCTCGGCAAAAGAATCTGATATCGCAGTTTGTCGTTGCGGTAAAACCAAGGTAGATCCGATGTTTCTATTTCTGCAATATTGAAGACAGATCTGTAAATGTTCTTACCGTAAGATGTATCAACAGGGCGTAACACTGGAGGCTCCGGAGAAGAATTGAAATTCTTGGTCTTCGAATTCTGGAATGATAGATAAAAAATTATTAGAAAGTGTTGAATGATAGAAAAAAATTATTAAAAAATGTGATAAATTTCATGATGAACTTAAAAAATCACGTTTTTAACTTAAAAAAATGCTTTTACACAACACTTGAGACAAACTAAGGAAAAAAAGCGTGTCTATCAACGCCACTTAAATGCCCCATTTCCATAATTATTAATAATTCAAAAAAAATATTAAAAATATATACGTACAGCATGAATAAAATGTCTATTTCCCTCCTTCCCAAACATTTTCATAAAGAGAGGCAAAATTGAAAATTGTGATGAGTGTGATGAATTTGAGTGACGTCTTACTGTACTAATTCAAAAGTTTTAACCCGAGTAGAAAAATACTCAAAACTTATAAGTACATTTTTCTCGATTACACTTGTACGAGTGAGTGAGTAAATAATGAGTGAGTAAAAATGCCCCCCCTAGACTAGAATTGCTGCAAAATCTGCAATTCCGAGGGGATGAGGATGGGACTTTGACAAAAATAGGCTGCAGCCAATCCTCTAAGATGAACCTATGCTTTTTCAATAATGGCTGAGGCTTCCTGTGAGGCCGGAATTCCCGCCATTTTTCTCCCGCCATTTGTTTCCCGCCTCACAGTCCTGGACAGCATTCCAGCCCCGTCAAGAGAGTGACCAGATTCCAGTGACCACATTCCTGGTCAATTAAAGTTTTAGCAATCAGCCTTTGACCCCTAATTAGTAGGATTCGGGTTTCAAGATGGGATCAGAGGGCAGGAATGATGCAATACCGTCATTCCTCACCAGAGGGAGCAAGAAGCTCTAGAGTATTATAAAAGAGACAGAAATCTTGGGATAAGAGAGAGTTAACGGTTCGTCACCAAGGAAGAAGGTCGGCCATGAGAGACAGTCCGCGTCCGGTGAAGTGCTGAAGGAAGACAGTCCGCGTTCAGCCCAAGACAGTCCGCGTCCGGTATTCACAGTCCGCGTCCGGTGTCAAGTGAGTTCGCGTCCTGTGCCAAGACAGTCCGCGTTCAGTGCTGACTCAAGGACAGTCCAGAAGACAGCTACTAAGGACAGTCAGCTGTGCCAAGCTACCGAGGGCACCAGTCTACAGGCCGCCAGGGAGAACAGTGAACTGCAGCCAGTCCAGCCCAGAGAAGGACCTGCATCGAGTTCCAGGGCACGCCCTGCAGCCAGTCCAGCCAAGATAGGGACCTGCAGCCAGACAGTGTCTACAGCCAGCCGCCTTGCAGCCAGTCCAGTGCCGAAAGAGGCCCAACCGGGAAGGACAGCAGAGGTGTCCCCCAACCAGCAAGAGGGCCTGCATCGCCGATCCAGAAGGCATCCGTACCTCAGACAGGCAACCCTCCAGCGCCACCCGAGCCGTAGGGGCGGCCAACGGCGCGCAGCCCTTTCTTTCCAATCCGATGATTCTTTAGTTGTAACTCATTGAAATAAAAAAACTTTGCTCGCAACTCAGCACTGTCTCACACAAATTCAGCATATTGACATACCCATCAAATGTATTATATTTCTTGTACTATATTTGATATAATGATTATACGTATTATGTATAACAAATATAATTTTTTCATATATACTTTCAGATTTAGATACTTTATAAGGCTCATGCAAATTACGAAATCAGTAATAGGGTATTACAATACATTTATTTTAAATTAATATTTTGATTTTTCAGCTATATGGCAATACAATTATAAATTGACATATTTGAACGTTATAAGAACTGATAGGTCTTTGAAAGATCACACTATTAACATTTAACTTTAATAAAACGTAAATTTTCATTGATTAACTCTTCCAGGACATGCATAGTGCAAATTTCATATTGTACATATTGTACAAATCGAATAAATAGTGAATCATGATCAACTTGACCCCGTTGTTGAACACAAAACAGTGTCGAGACCACAACATTACGCCCTACAACAAACACTAAGCGTTACCTTTTCAACCATTGTCACAAACTGAATGCCAGCCTTTCTGACGTCATGCCCATATGAGGCGAATCTGTCATGTAATTGAATGAAGCTTTTCAGTCTTGGCAGACCCAATCTTTCTCTACTTGATGTACAATACCATCGTGAACATAGCTAAGTGGTGTTTCATTTTATGCTTTCATGATTTATAAGCTAGGGTTTACATCAACTGTAATGGCTACAAATATAGGCAAGCTCGAAACCCATGCCTAGAATTAAATAAACAGATGAACTAGACAAGTAAAACAAATTCCAGTCGGTGAGGTTCAAGTAGCAACACTTGACTCAACTCATTGAGAGCCTAATCGATTAGTCGGATGTATTTAAGAGAGCATTTTATGAGAAAAAATTGGTTTATTTTCTTAGTGGCTATGTGTAAGTGTATGCCATTAACGCCGCCCTTAACAGAAACAACTTAGAAGCCAGAAAAATCTCGAGAGTTTATTTTAGTTTTACTTCATTTTATTTGTAATACTTCTCAACGGAAATGGCTTCTGTAGTTGACGGTTAAGCAGATTTTTAAGTAATGGCCACACTGCCCGTCCAACCGCCAAAGAAATCAAAAACTGTTAAAATAAGAGCTAAAATTCCAGTGACATGACCAATAAAAACGCAAGCACCAATCAAATGGTCATTGCTAAATTTTCATTACGACTTGTAATACATGGAATTATAGAGGGCGTTGACGGCTAAGACCATCTAAGAGAGAATCGGTTGCCACTGGTTACAGAGGCTTGGTGGCGCAACATGTAACACAGTTAGCTAATGATGCATATTGCGGCTGCGTCGTCATAGCAACGTAGGCGGCCTGAAATTCCTGCACCAATGCAATTCTCAGCTAAAATTCATTCAAGAAAAACACTGTCTTGGAGAAGTTAAAAAATGTATGCGCTCTCTAAAGTGCAAATATAGTTTATAGGTTCCTCCACATACATTCTGGAGAATGTAAGCTAACACTAATTTGTTAATTTGTCTAAGTGCCTAATTTGCAAAAATGACAGTTATTTGCCCATCTGCTTGTGAAGGCTATTAAAATTCTTAAGATTGTTTTTGTAAGCGACAAATGTTGAAAGTTTCGTTAACTAGGTTTTAAGATTGACCTTTCTGAGAAACCGTACACGTGGCATCTGGGCAGCCATGGCCACATTCGAAATATCTGTTATCATATTTCAGGTTTTTATAACTGGAATCTCCATAATCGTCATTAATCCGTTCATGAGAATCGCACAAATGCTGAATCTGACGAATATAGAATAGTTTTTCCTAGCCGAATTAACTGAAAATAAAATAGGATTTCGTGTTTAGAAGTGAAATCACCTTAATGAAAGCATCAGGTAACTTCAATTCTGGTTAGCGATGTATTTTCCTCAAAAAACCACTAGCACTCGATTTAGCAAAGCACATGTCAAATTTTTGCTTTTAACTTTTAAAAAATAGCCAATTTTCGGGATAAATATTGGATTTGAAGAATGTTTCTGAAGGGAATGACGAATATAAAGGTTCATTGTGGAATTACCACTTACGCTATCTAAAATTGAAATCTCAATACAAAATTTAAAGATAATTGGAATTTTCATGAGGTTTTATAAAAATAAAAGCTATTAATGAAATTAAGCTCCATTTTTTTTAAGGCGAAACTAGAATGGCTTTATGAGCTGTTTATGTAAGCACACGTTTTCGTATAAAGCCGAAACCATCCTTTCAGAAAAAGTTATTTGGAAAATCTGTATAAAGACCGGCTTGAAATTCTTAACTTATATTATACTGTGTATATAGGGCATTACGTCACTGGGGTGTAATTTATTTCGTTTGAGAAATAAAGTGTTTTCATGCTCGGGTCTCGTAGACCAAATGGGTTAAAGTTGCGTCTATATAAAATGTTTCAGCATCGCAGGAATAATACAGCAAAAATGATAGTTTTAATGAACCTCGTATGCAATGTATAGATTATGAAAATAGACAAATTATCGATTTTCGCAGGGTTATCCGGGGTAAAACTGATGATTTGATGTCCTAATACGGAATATACAGGGTGTTTAGCTCACAGTAAATAAAACAGCATGTTAGTAGGTTAAAAAATTTGACTAAGTATAAATGTAAGTTTATCAGTATGCTATAGATGTTGTTCACAATAATATTCAGCACGCCCACTATAATCGAAATTTCCTTGATTAATATTTTATCTTATGTAATATAGTATACGTTTAATTATAAATCATTCATCGTAATGAAACTCAGCACTTCATCAAAAAATGGAATTTCATAAATCTTTTGAAATAATTTAATTATTGAAAATTCATTAAAATGTTTCCTAGAAATCATTTTTCAAATAATATACCGTACAGTTTTTATAATGTGCACAGATAGTTATCTACATACAGAATAAACTAACTTCTATACAGGAATATTCAAACCAATAGTGTCATTTATAATGTAGCATACAGGTTCACGCTCTGTTACAAATTCTGGAGAGGTTCAAGGAATATTTTATATTGGGGGATCCAGAAGCGAGTTGGGGTCTCATCAAAAATTGCGGCCATCTGCATATTATGAAATTTCATTTTTGAAATTTACCAGCTTAACTTCTGTAAGATTTTTATCCCTTTTCCTTAAATTATGTTAAAAGAGTGTTGTAATAGAAAGTTTTGCCTGAACGTTGAATTCTAAGCACATTTTCTGTATTTAAGTGCATTACGTTGCTTCGTACTCGACTTGAATCATAAAAGACGAAATCTGCATAAGGCCCATTAGGTTTACCATGTCAATATAGCACCGGAGTAAGCATTAGCTTTTTTTAGTGCACAGTAGTATTAATACGTAAAATTTCATTTCTTAATATCGCGTACAGTCGGTAAACTTATAGGTCTTTTTAAAGTCAGCTATGATTACCTAGTTGTGTAATTCTGTAATATGGAAATCAATGTAAAATGAAAAATGTCGTTTCAAAGTTAATGTAGGTACTGTTGCAACTGAAAAGTATCTTTCAGTATGTTCGTATTTCAGAGCCTCGAGTATCAATGCGTAATTACCATTGATGTTTTTATTGTCTTGCTACAAATTTCTATTAATGATATATTAAAAATTTGGTGTATCAAGCTTAAGTGCCATTAGCATCAGATCCTTATTACACTAAGCAAATATTGCTAAAATCTCATTCCATAAGCTCACAGAAAATCCGACAAAAACAATGTTTTATAATGTAGTTGTCTGAAACTACAATTAGCTCATGCTGTATTAGCAAATACGGGTAGATCATCACAAGTTCTCCTTTTCAGCTTTACTACATCATTTTATTATTAACTTGGAAAGCCCTATTAAATTTCAGATTAAATAGCAATCATCGCTCTTCATTAAGTAGGTTAAATGTAATATATATTTTCGCTACGTTCTTTAATATATGGTAAGAATATACGCCAATTTACAAATTCTGAATTAAGCAACGTCTGGAAATTCAGGTTAAAGCGCTTCAGCCAAGCACCTTACATTTGAATGCCAATCTACATTTATTTTAGTGTATCCATAATATATATCCTCCAGTCAGTGCTACAAATTTCAAGTATTTCATGTCAGTGAAATGACACCTAATTTCAGCTAGTTCGTCTAAGTGGTTTTAAAGGATATCTGATGGCATGGCAATATCGTGTTAAAGAACGTCAATCAAAGACGTCGTCAATTAGACATTGCACCAAGTCAGCGAAATAATCGGCAGAATATGGATCTGGAGGAGAGAGAAGACCAAAAATAAAACTAGTTACAAGGTCTATTATCGCATGACATTATTTCGGTGACTTCGACCTAAGTATAACAGGACGACTTAGATAGGCATATATCGCGAGATAAACAAGAATGAGAGATGGCATTCACTACACCAATTTTTGGAGCATTTCCATGCGTGGCAAGTGATCCAAAAGTAAACAACACGTGATTGGGACAAACTCCAAGAAATGATAGCATTAATTTATGAAAGTTATAGCAGTTGAAAGCAGAAACAAATCACGAAAACCCATAAAGTAGCCAAAATTTTTTTTTTTAAAAATCCTAACTTATCTTCCAACCTAAGACACTTACTAAAAAAACCGTATATATGGGATGGGTGGATGAAGAAGGATCTTGTGGATAGATCCCCCCGAAATCTAAGAACGTTTACACACTTCAAACTGAATCGGCAAAATATAAAAGGGGAATTACAGTTTTGCATTAAAAATGGAATTTTTGTAGCATTAAAAGTGTGATTTTTCTAAGGTAAAAACGTACATTTTCTAAGGTGAAAACGCACATTTTGTAAGGTAAAAACGCAAATTTTGAAAAATAAAAACGCAAATTTTCTAAGGTGAAAACGCAAATTTTCTAAGTTGAAAAAACCCGCACAGATAAAAACGTACATTTTCTAAGGTGAAAACGCACATTTTCTAAGGTGAAAACGCACATTTTCTAAGTAGAAAAAACCCGCACAGATAAAAACGTACATTTTCTAAGGTGAAAACGCACATTTTCTAACGTGAAAACACACATTTTGTAAGGTGAAAACGCAAATTTTGAAAAATAAAAACGCAGATTTTGTAAGGCAAAAACGCGGTTTTTCTTAGATAAAAATGCAATTTATATTTGACCTGGGCCACTAATTGCCCATAAATAAATGACCAAAATTGTCCATCCCAAGATTTTGAACCCTATCTCCCCTCAAAATGTGATGACATATACGGCCTTGCTTAAGACCCTGATACATTATGTTCTACTGCTCGTCTACTTAGACATTAGAAAGTTAATTGTTCACGAAAGTAGATAATGTGCACTCTTTTTCAATTTGAAGTCCATCAATACCGTGCATTTACTCCCAAATATACACTATAAACGTAGTGGTAATAAAGCATTTACGAGATAGATTAAATATCAAATAATTGAACTGTATATAGGAATAACCGGTAAGAAATTTATATCAAATTTGAGGCCTTGAAGAATGGAAATGTAATGAAAACGTTTTGTATCTAATATGTAAATCATGTTATCTCTGAAGCAATAAAATTCCGAATAGTATTAAACATGTTGTAATGACGAAAATCTTAAAAAGACAATAAGCACCAAATTAATTTGAAAGTTAATATAAGTTTGTTCTCAGAAATGCACGACGGTAAACTAAAATGTCTAAAAAAAAATATTCTTGAGTCATCGTAAACATCTCTTACACGACTATTCAATTTTATTTACATAAAAAACTGGCTCTATAAAGGCACAGAAACTCAAATATACCGTATACTATATAAACATTAAAGCTATAAGTTTGCTATCTTCGCTAATGTAAAAAATGTAAAGGTAAAAATAGAACAGTTTTTAGATTTCAATACACGAAAAATAACCATAATACATAGCAGTTTAAGTAAAATTATACCAACTCCTGTAAAAATTTACTTGCAGCAACCTTTGGGACCTTCAGTCAGTTTTACAAACAAAAAACTGTATACCTATATCAAAAGTCTACTGAGATAAATCTGATAAATAAATAGATTGACAAATTCTAACGACGTTTCAAGTGCTTTGACTATCAAAGAAAAACTAAATAGTTCAAACATATCTGCCATTTGTATTTTGTAAGGAAAAAAAACTAGCGTATTTAAGATCCTAAAGTATATTTGTATAAATTGTTGCATGCACTCGAAAGATTATTTTAACATTAAATCAGTTTTACAATATCCAAGGTAATGGTATTGCATGGAAATTGTCTTGAATGATAACAATACCTAAATATCCTAAATATGTGGTTTATCATTTTAGGGCTTCAGAGTATTTTAAATACAAACATATTTAACGAATTTCAATTTGCTTCATGAATTTCCGCAATTCCCACGATCGAGTAAATATATTATACTCCATAATTGCAACACTTGACTATAAAAATTGCTGAAATGCTTAAAAACTGCTCTGCAATTTAGGTGACTTCCTTAAAGGTTCTGTTTGCCCCTTGCTTTTGGCTTACAAAAATGTGCCAACAGAAAATGTTAGCGAGATATAATCAAAGCTGAAACCACATTTCACCATAAAATGTATGTTGCTAATGGAAAATTGTCCACTAAATCTGCCACAAATCCACTGAGACTTAAGTTTTGATAGACTCCCTGGGTTAATTCACCTACAGATAGCAGTGGACCTTAAATTGACATTACTACACCATTTAGTTAGTCCAATCTGTAGTAACAAACATAAATTGCCTTTGAATGATATTGCTGATTTCGTTTACTTATACGTTCATTTTGTGAAAACAGCTTTATAAGATAAAGTAAATATTTATCGAAATCACTACACAGGGAACATTCACTAAATGGAGACATCCTGGGATTATTCAAGTTCTTGACACGTATTTACGGATGACATTCTCTGTTATTTTTAAACTTGAGTATATTTAAACCATTTTTAACTAACAAGATTACAGTGTGTATGTACACTATCTAAAAATCCTGCTAGTTTATGAAAAGGTGATGGGATTTTTACATCACCTGAACAATGGCAAGGATAATTACCCAATCAATCCAAGGTCTCTAATAGACAATAGTGTCCCCATTAAACCACAAATCATTTTATTGCTAACAAGCCCTTGGGCTCATTAAAGCCTTTAGGTACGAGGATTAGCAACAACTGCTACCAGTGTCATTGTGCCAGTATCTTTATTGGTAACTGAGTATGATCTTCTTTCTCGAGGGCATTGTATAACACCATGCACCAGTGTCACGAATGTTCCTAATTATGACAACAATTGACTGTTATGATGGGTGTCGACGAGAAGGAAATCATTCCCGATAGAAACATTGAAGCAGTCTTCACAAGCAACGCACACTTGATTTGCTCCAGAACAATGCATCATATCTATTGTTCCTACCCATCCACCACCTCAACGAGCAACCATTCATCACCCTTGTACAGTTATGGTACATGTTTTTATGACCGTTTTCAATATTGCATCTAAAATCACAGCGAATGTAATTGGACACATGTGTACAAACAATGTTCACGTCATTAAATGAAGACATAAATTGCCCCACTCTGAAAATCTGTGGTTAGCAATAACAAATGAAGTTTTGAAACTTTTTCTCTACAGTAAACTAAATTGCAAAAACTACATGGTGGAATTCGACTATTTTGAACACTCGTTAATCGGGGCATCTGTTTAATTAGAATAAATCATAAAGACCAAAGTCCTGTAGAATAAATGATAAAACTACTATACAAGGCCTCCTAATTCCAAATTAACCAGAATATATTTCTCTTTTTAGGGCCGGTTGCACCAACAAAGGTTAAATAACAGGTTAGCTAACCTGGGGTTATATAAAATCACGAGTTAACCTCAGGGTTAGTAGGTTTTTGTTGCACCATTTTACTATAGGGAATTTTAACTGAGGTTAGCAAACC
>JAQGAE010006261.1:0-10314 GCA_034696685.1 Julus scandinavius
TTTTGGCCTGTCCCCCCAGGAAAGACCCTAAAACTACCACAGAGGGCGCTAAACGTAATGTAGACCTCCTCTATTATAGTTCACATTCAGCCATTTTTGGAATTTTCATTTTTTTAAACATTTTAATGAAGGATACAGTAAGCGGAGACGCATTCTATTCCGTTTCCTGCCAGACCACGCATCAAGAAAGAGGATATCAGCAACTACATTTCGCTGCTAATAACAGCTGGTTTTTTTGGTGTTGCTTTCCTTCACTCAAAAGCACTCGATGAGAACATATTTAATACATTAAATAATATATACAAATGCATACACGCTCCACTGTTTACCATGCCGCAGAAGCAGCACGCGATAACAGACAATGGAAATTGGCAATTCGAAACCTACCAAAAAACACAATAAGGTCAACGAATTTGTTTGTGGACCTCCTCGTTGAATTGTTCATCGCAGCCTCCTTGTGGGAAGGTCAACCTGGGTTTTCATAAAAGCCAAGCGGCGCCCTCTGGTGAAAACCTACCAAAATTGCGTTTGGCTGGGGGGTCATGAGTTCACCGACTTTAGAAATTTTCCAAACCCAAACATAGATTGTACTCTAACCAACTTGTAATTCTTTAGTTTATTAGTCGTACATACTATTAGTAAAAACCTAGATGGTATTCAATTATTAGATAATGCCTCTAATAAACCCCGGGGGCCGGGTCCACTTTATATGCATAACGCCTGGTTTGTTTTAATGCTCACTTCTACATTGCTTGCATTTATACAAACTTTTAAAAATTAAGTTTTCCACTGGTTTTTTTTCAGTTTTTACTTTATTATCATTTAGCTGACTTTAATGGTGAACAATGTACAAGCCCCTCACACACTAGACTCACTTTATGCAAAATCAGCTGGTAGCGCACGATTTTTGGGTCCACGCATGCGCACAGCGCACAATATCGTTCTTCGGCATGCCAAACATACAGCAAGGAGCGGAAAAAAGTGAGTCTAGTATGTGGAGGGCTTAAACTATTTTTGTTGTGTACCAAACAGACGCATATCCGGTTGAGCAGTTCTGCTAAAGTGCTCAAGCCAGGAAATGGCCCCACCACGCCCCCTGGCGGCTGAGATTGGCTAAGAATGCTCTCCTCTGTCCAGCTTTATGGAAATGTATTTTCCTCCTCTCAAATACCAGTTTTGATACCATCTCAGTGAATCTGTATGAATTTTAAATTTAAGCTATCCTCGAAAGGCTCCCAAATTACATTAGCAAAAGCAAGGTTTCCAGTGCTTTGAAATTGATGCATTCGTTGCTTCCACCATTGCAATTTCTCCAATCTCCATGGTCCTATAGTTCGCAATTACGATTTCAATTAAACTCGGCCAAACAAAATTTGAATTTGCGCGTTATTATCCCTTGAGGTTTTCCTTCCAACGCGCTTAGACTTGCGCGGTGCCGTTACATATTTAAATGAACTGAACATTATTTATACACGAAAAACCATACACTAAACAAATAAGCTTCCGTCATGCCTCGAGTAACATTAGATAAGTAAACGCTTTTTATGTTGATTTGATACACCAACAAAACGCCCTCTCTTGTTTATTTTTTGAGCTAGGAGCCACAACAGTTGTTGGAATCATTTCATTTCATCGACATCAGAAGAAAAGAAAAAAAAATGCGAATTCTTTCCTGAAGAAGTCACGTACATATCAACAAAAACACAAGCAAGGTTTTTAATAACATATTTGCAATAAAAGTTTGCTCACGTGTCTGCTTTTGAAAAATTGCTTTTCGAAACATGCTCTTGAAAACATGTTTCGTGTTTTCATGTTGTTTCGCTTTTGCTCCATGTTTAAACTATGGATGACAGAAGCAAATTTGCATTGACAAGATTAGTACCACCATCACAACGCCATCTTGATTTTGCTGAACAAATCGGAATAGAATTATTACAGATTTAAACATTAAGATTAGCTGTATCTTAACGTATTTCGTGTTACTTTATATAATTTTATCGACATTTGACTACATTTTGATAAACACAAACAGGGAATATTTTATTCAAACACTTATCAAGATGTCCAGTAAATTTTCTGGAAAAAATTCAAACATTTCAAGGATGTCAAGGCTTCTAAACAATTTTTACAGTATATATAGCATTTCCCGTTTAATGCGGATTTCTTAAGCCATATCCCCGCATTAAACGGGGTTTACCTGCTATCAGATTGTTCTAAAAACAAAACCAGATTCAAAAATTGATCAAAAGTGGATCGTGTTCACTGGTTTGACCAGTGAGCCCGAGGGAGTTGCTCCACACACCCTTCAGTGTTTTATCACATTTGAGCTTTGCAAGAAAGAAACAGATGATAGTTTCGACTTGGCATGGGCACACACTTATCCCACTCACACTTGCCCAACATATGGAGGATTCCAATAAATCGGCCAATAGCAAGCAGGTATTCAGTTGGCGCTTATCTAGGCGCAGAAGGCGAAGACAAATCGATCGAGCTGCTTCAAATAGATGCCCCTTATTAGTCATTTCCCCAAACAGCGCCATTTCCCCCCTCATTTCCCTTTTTTCCTTTTAAACCCCCTTGTGTACAAACACGTATACGGTTTTGGACAGCAAAACATGGAGGTGGCCAGGGGCCTCTCTGGAGTTGTCATACAAAAATCAAAACCTCACACTATTAAAACGGATTTGCACTTTACATAGCCTTAGTAAAAACAACACATTTGAGATGTCAAAACAGCATTTCAAACATTTCTGCCAACACAACTGGAAGCTCTGATTTTAGGTTTTGATTTTCGAATGTTCGCAATTTACTCTGTGTTAGGTAAAACACTTCTATCGAACGTGTTATTTTATAAATTATATAAAATCGTTCTTATAAATGGACATTTAAATTCAATTTAATTAAATTGATTTTTGGAAAATAGACTCAATGACTGCATTTTGATAAACAAAGTGTTGATCTTTTATTCAAACAAAACACTAACTCACTCAAATAAAACTACTTCAAGCACACGTTTTATTAAATCCACTTTACACGGTTCGAGACATGCATGTATATGCTAGATTTTGCAAAATAAGGTGTAAAAGTATATACAGTATGTAGTGTACTGTGGATGAGGTTACCCTGGTTGTTTGTACAGGCCTCTCTAGGTTATTAGTACCAATAGAGGAGAGCTCGTTGTAAACATGGCTGACATCCAAGTGAACCAGAGATGAATTTAACACGATACATTTGATAAATTCGCCGAATTAAAGGAGAACTATCAAACTTCCGCTTTCTAAAAATAGTTCGAAACTTCACTGAAAACTGTTTAAAATCACTGTACGATGACGTCAACGGCCTCAATTTCTCCTGTTTGTTGAGAATGCATGCTGTAGTCTGTATTGTTTTTATTTAAGGACAACATATACCTTAAAATACAATTCCTTATAAACAATCAGTAAGTCAACTGGCTAACAAGTAACAACGATACTTTTCTAAACAGTTCAATGGACCTCTTGTAACATCGTAAACATATTACTTTTGTCAAAATAATGTCACCACTGGCGAAAATGTTGCAATTATCAAATTAGAACAAGATATGACATTCTGCAATTTTGATGAAAGTTAGACTAATGAAAATGTTGCATTTTGTAGAAAATCGTTACCATTATCATAACGAGAGTGAATAATTGGAAAATAAACTTGTTAATAAAATACCCTGCCAGTTATAGCTGTGTTAAATGCTACCGTTGTAAACATCATTTTGGCGATATGGTAACATTATCAAAAAACAGCGACTTGTTGAAAATATTATCTTCGTGTAAAAACAAAATTTTGCTCCAACTGTTATGATGCATGGTCATGAAAAATGTCACCATTGTCAACATGAACAGTACATGTGTATTATAACGATAACGCTATCATTATACAAATAGTTTGTGTGAAAATTAGATCATTTCTAAAATTTTGCTTTATATCAATTTTAAATAACAATTGTTATGATGAAAATGATACAATATGTCAATAATTGGTGTTTAGGATAAAGTCCATGACTATTAACAAAAGTGAATCAAATTACGAGTTTTTGGAAAATCATTACCTCATGGATTTCACAAAAATGTAGCAATTGAGAAAATCTATGAGTATGGTATTTTTCGAGCACCCCAGCATTTCGTTCATGGCGGCTGCAATACAATATAATCCATTTATAGCCCTGGTGTATAAACAAGAGAAAGCAAAGTGTTTGAGGAAGTAAGCCTACTATGTATAGTCTGCGCTAGGCCTATGTTGTTTAGATGGAGGGCCAATATAAATGAGGCGCTGTCAATCCAGGCGACATTCTGTCCGCATTTCCTCACTCTGTAATTTCGTTAAAACTCCTCGCAAAAACGAGAAATTTGAGCTTCGGTTAGGGAATTCGACAACGTTTAATGTGACCCAACCGACGCACGAAAACATTGTTTGCGTGGAGAAAAAAGTGACAAAAAACACCAGCGCTTCAAAAACCAAGAAAATCAAAAGTGAACAGAAAACACAAAAGGGGCAGAAAAGTATACGTTCAAAATTATTCAATTAAACGATGAAGAATTCAATTCCCAGTCCTAATTCATTTAGTCATAAATTAATCTTCCCGAAAATGGAGGGAAGATGTTTCAACCAATTTTGTTTTTATGCGGTGGAAACGATTTAAAAAATACGGTATCACGAATAAATTTCAACTAATTAATCATGAGTAACGAACTGTTCATTAAAAATGAAAATAATTTTTAAAAAATGGTATTTTTTTTTAAAAAAAATGTTCGCAAATTAAAATATTTACAAGATACATACACTGTGCATATATTACTTTTTAGTTTAAAGTGTAATCTTTCAATATGGAAATCTACATACAGATTCAGACATAAATTTTCAAAATATAATAATTTCTCAAAAATTATAGAAACATATATTATTTTGATAGAATTGCAAATGCATACAAAACATGAATTGGGGATTGGAAAAACCAATAAAATATATCGATTAGCAAAAAACTATCGTAATTACCCTACAAAATAATCTTGCTAATTACATGGTTCATGTTTTAAGGTGCGTATCGACCAAAAGAAAACATTAGAGAAACAAAACATACACAACAAACATATACATACAAACTTTGATGTGTCCAGAAGTGTTTGCCAACATGTTTGGAAAACCTCCGTTTTTTCCCCACATTTCGATGTTTCTTGATGTTTCATTGCGATCGCTCAAGAGGCGGTCCGGATCAAAAGGAAAAAATGTTTCTCAAATGTTTCGTGACGTAGTTTATGACGTAGAGCATTGAACCATGCGGTTTTCATTTTAAAATATGCCAAGCTCCGCCTTGTTTCTCGAAATGTGTCATAGGTGCATGCGTACACTCGTGTTTTTTTTGTCTTTTTTCACACAATTTGCAACACATGTTTGGAAAAACATGCTGAAAACATTGTTTTAGTGTTTGTTGTGTATGTTTGATGTTTATGTTTCTTTTGGTCGATACGTAGCTCAATGATCACTTTTAAAATCGTAAAACATGTTACAAACGTTTATAGACAAAAAGACGTCACATTTCTTAGTTCATAAGTAAAACAAGCTTTGAATTAACAAAGGTATTTAACCATATTTTTATGCGATAAACAATCAACAAAAAGGGGTCACCCTGTATAGAAAAACGACCATCAGGGATCCATTTTCCCTGCTAGAAAGACAGTAAACAATGTTGCTTCATTTCTGGTTTGTCTTTTACGATGTGGTCATTTATAATTGCTGTCTGTAATTTTGTTTTATTGTCTGAATCTCATAACCGAGATTGAATATTGGGTTACAACAGACTCGCGGCGCTCCTACCAGCGGCGGAAAATGTACGAGGACAAGAAGGGAATTATGAAGTGTTTATGGTGGAAATTGTAGACTCATAAACATTAAAAAAAGCGTAAGAAATGGCAAATCCGAGCCATCTTTCACGATCAATTATTGTCACTCCAAATGGGATTTTCGAGGGAGAAAAACAGCGAGATTTTCTTTTTGAACTGCTCCTAAATGTTTAAGGCCAAAGCTTACTGACTTATGGCAAGATTCGTTTAACATATCTGTCAAAAGACGTCCTATCAGTACAAGAAAAGCAATAAAGATGCCGCTGCTTTTTTTCTCCTACATATTGGCCGAGATGTTTTTGCGTATACTTAAGATAGATATTTTCATGCTAAATCTGGCCATGCGTATGCTATCTCAGGATCTTATAATCTTCGCAAGATGCAACAGCTATAGTCATGGAATGGATTTCAACCTACATATAGCTGAATAACGATTTGGATAGAATTTATGCAATTCGGTTTTCAGCTTATAGGATGAAATCTATCCCGTGAATATATTGATGGTGCATTATATACTACATGTAGTAGATACGGCATGGATAAAGTAAAAGTTACTGAGATTAAACAAATGTTAAAGTCAAAATATTCCCACAGTTAATTCGAGAATGTTCATTTCAAAGCTATGTCTAGCAATTTTTAACATAAATTGTTGTCCACCATTATGTACTACAAATTGTAGTAGGATTAACATTGGTTAATGTATATTAATACTTTAAAATAACAAAATAGCGGTATTCTCTACCTTTTAACATCTCCTGCCACAGCAGTGCTGTCATCTGATATATCCTAATTTTTGGAAAATTTCCCACGAACCTGGATTTTCTTAGACTTTGTGAGTTTTCTCCCCAACGAAATTTCTTTACAACGCGTTTAGAGAGATCATTAAGATGCACCAAAGAGGCAATAAAACTTCAATTGTTTTATGAGGTTGAAGGGTGTTTCTTAGCCCTATTAAATTTCAACGAAAGTACTGGATTGGACGACCTCTGTAATTTTTTTCTTTCTAATATCAGGTTGAAACCACCCAAGAAGAAACAAAATTTCATATCCATATTTGTTGCATGTCTACGATTATGAAACTTGTTCATAAAATCTAATCGTGTATAATTTTATAGGAATGTTTCATGAAAACCAGAAAGTTAACCAGAAACAAGTACTCGACAACTTTAAGAATTGCACAGTGAATTTGAAATATGTGACAAAAAAATTTCAATCTGAGATTCACAATATACCGGAATCAATCCTGAAAAAAACCCCAGTAATTTTAGCATGAATATTTACACCACGTTAACTGTGAATACTGGAAGAAATTTTAAGAAAAATTCATAGCTATGGTTTCCGTTTCCTTACTAGAAAATTGTGAACAAAAAAAAAAAAAATTGCCAATCCCATTTTCCGACCCACCCAAACAGTCCTAAAGTACAAACAGACCGCTTCTCGGTGGGTCTTCTACTCTCCAAAATCTTTACAAAAGAAGCCGACCTTTGAAACCGCCATTACTGCCCAGTTTCAAAAACTAAACTATTCTGAGTAGACTGAGTAGCCCCCTTTTCTCCACCCTTATCTCCAGTTTTTTTGTGTTGTCTTATAGACTCTTTGGGTACTTGGGGGTAACCATATGCAAAAAAAAAATCAAGATTATGATCTTTGAGCTGTGTTGCTCTGGGTTTTGAACCCTATAATGTAGTTGGTGTTCGAGCATGTCTTGACTTCAGCGCTCCTGGTGACTTAAGTTATTATCATTATCGTTGGTTAAAAAAACGGGTTTCATCCCCGGATGTGACTGACTCAATGAACGTATTATCAAGCTGGGGTACGATCCCACACCTCCTCTTATCCATTCACTAAATTTGCATTTTTATCGTGAACTCTGCACCCGTGAAACTACTCTCAAAGTTGTTGAAAAGTAAGGAATGTACGAATTCGTGTTATCGTGGCAACACATTTACAAACAACAGCTACTGTAAATTGAAAGTAAAAATCTAATTATTCATATTTAGCTTTCTATACATCAGCTAAACTTGCGTACAAAGTGCGCATGCGTCACGAACAGTATCGTAGCTTCAAAGTTTCTTTCCTAATCGGATTTTAGCTAGGATTAAATCCATTCTACAGTATCTTTTCGTTAATTATTATTCAAACCGTATAATCAGGATAGATGTTTAGTTGGGGCACACACATTCAAGAAAGAAAAATAGAATCTTCATAATCATTTCGTGTAACGGAAGCAGGGCCATTATGTAGAGACCCAAGTACTTAGTTAGCTTTAGGGCCTGTTGCACAAACGGAGGTTAAAAATCGAAGGTTTACTAACTTCGGGTTAAAATATAACTCGAGGTTAACAGTTTGTGTTGCACCAAATAATCCGGTTTATGGAACTCATGTTTAACCTGCAAAAAATAAAATGGCGGACGGAAAAGGAACAAGCCTAATAACCCGAGGTTAACCCTGTCTACTGGCTGGGTCAAAGATATTTCGCGAAGGGCCGGTTGCACCAACAAAGGTTAAATAAAAGGTTAGCTAGCCTGAGGTTATATAAAACCACGAGTTAACCTCAGGGTTAGCCTCATTGGTTTTCTTCAAGTTAACCAATGGTCAACTGTTAACTTCCTTTGGTGCAATGCTTAACCTAGTTAACTCACGGTTAACCTCAGGTTTAGCTTAACCTTTATTGGTGCAACCGGCCCTAAATCTTTAACTATATAGTGGGCCATTAGTGGCATACATAAATTAGGGTACATAATGTTATGGACAAGTAACAACATAATTAAATGCCAGTTATGTTAAACAGAGTACGATGCAACCAAGTCAATAAATGCCCATCATAGATAAAAAATATGGATGATCTCAAAGATAAATTGAAAAGCGGAAGTGTGGAAAAATAAACGTGTATTCTTCGCAAACAAGTAGTTATGATTTGCTATTAAATAAATGGCCGCAATTTGTGGATGATCTTTCCAATGGGCACATAAAAGCAGGGATTGCAGAAAATTGATTCCATCTAAGAAGTAAATAAGATTGAATGAGGATGTCGGTCTAGTAAGGCAATCCTAAGATGACCTCAAAACCCATAATTACAGATATATTATAAATTAGCAGTATTGATCCGTGATCTAAGGTCGATGTCAAATAGAGCTGGGAAGAAGACGACAGCAAGGGAGGGCGAAAAAATTTATGAAATTATGTTCTGGGCACAAAGAAACCAAATTGATTGAATGTTCAACCAGCGGTAAAATTTCCCATTAAAATTTGACCAATAATACGTTATTAAGTTTGTTGGCATAAGGTTGCTTGAACATTCTCCCCACCCCTACAAAAAATATTATATATATAAAAAGGAAAGTAGATTTGAAGGAAATGATCAAATCAAGTGAACGTTTCAGATTCAAGAGGATATTGACCTTCATCACTGTCTCGGTCTGGTCTTCTGACCGGCTCAAAAACTTCCGTTGGAGAAATGGTAAAAATCACTGGTGTAAACATGTTTTCCAATGGACAGTTTTTGTGATAATTGCGTAAATTGAGTTTTTACAACTTAATCACACATACAGTATTATTGGTTCTGAAGATTGCCAGAAGTTTGTTACCAATGTTGCAGATGTTTGGTTGTGGGTTTAATGGGTGAGATGTCTGACCAATAAAAGGGGACACTGTCAGTGATTGTTGGCTAAGTGATGCTTAAGGACCTAAAGGTATTTAAAGCCAGAGTGGGTCCAGACTTTGATTGGACACTGACAGTGATGACAAAGACCACAGCAACGAATTCAGAATGGGGAAATTCATTAAAAATAAAGGTTGAAAGTTAAAATGAATGTTAAGAGACCACATGATCCCAAGAAAGAAAATGGTGCAAACAGTCACCAGTTTGTCCAAATCAAGTATGTAGGTCAGTGCAAGGGGCTGGCTAGCCACAAGGAATGGACCAAATTACTCAAAACAAGTGGCAGCAAAATGTAGTCAAAACCACTGAAACAAGGAGGATGTCATCTTGTCATGGTACCAAAAATACATCACTTTGGAGACTTAGCAAATTGAAATATGCATTAAAAAAACGAATGTGTTCAGCTTCTCTGTTGTTTGTTAAAAAAGTTCTCAATTTCGAGAAGGTTAAAATTCAAATTTCTAATTACGTTTAAATGTTTTGAAACCCTGTTTATGAAATATGTGTCATACGATTTTGTGGAAAACCTATACACAAGTATCACACATTTGAATTCTTTAGAAATAAAATAACATGGCAAGTATACAGTTTAGTAATCTTTTCACAGAAAAAAAATCACAAAAACACGAAAATCATGACGTACAGTATAACACAAATTTTTGATAAAATTTGGATAGACATACGTTTGTGCACTTAAGCTGGCTCTCCACCAAGACGTACATGTACGTATATACAAGTATTTACACACATTTGCAAAAAAGTTTGCCCTCCGGGTTTGTTTCA
>JAQGAE010006262.1:0-10314 GCA_034696685.1 Julus scandinavius
ACAAGATTTGCTTGTAACTTGTAAGGTATGGTCTAACAAATTACAATTGTACAAATATTATCTGTGGAACACAACAAATTGTATTTTTTGTACAAGTATCACTCCATACCCCTACAAGTACAAGACCATATACTTTTGTGGAATAGGGTCCAGGTGATGTTACTTAAAAATTTTGCAATTCTGTACAAACCCATCACGATTCATCAGTTTTTAGAGTAAAATTTTACATTTTTGGTGTTTTGTACACCTTAAGCGTGGCACAGACATCGACCACCATCCTTGTATGAAAAACGACATGTTGCCTAACGACCTCTGACCCTACATATCTCGTGGCTCTCACCAAACCCCATGTCAACTTTCTCTCATAACGGTTGTCAGAATAATGGCATGTGGAAAGCGTGGCCACCTTAAATAAGAAAAAGGAACAAAAGTGTAGAGAAAGAATGCAGACGGAGGTCGAGCCCTTCGACCAAAGGCCCACTTTCTTCCGCCTGCCAGAGCCCCGGGTTGGCCTTCGCCATCTTAAGGCCATTCGCGACGAATTCTCTTCCTTAATATTCGGACGGTGTTCCCTCCCCCCCTTCGGCCACCCCTTTTACCCCCAAGGTCGTTCACGTGCAGGCTCAACTCGCATTTCCTAACGAATTCGTGGGATGATTTAATAGGGTAATAAACTGGACATGGAAACCTGGGCGGCCATCTCCCACACGAACGTACCGTTTTACCTGAAGACCTTGCCTTTTTGATTTAAGAAAAACGAAAACGTTACACATTCCTATACCTTGTAACGTTTCTATACTCCAAAAAATGTACATGGTATCTTTGGAGATTCCAGCTTTATAGGACCTTTCTCAAAAAAAGGTAGAAATTGAAACCAGGAATGGCTCCAAAAATCCACTGTGGAACCTTGTTAACTTGGTAACATTGATAGTAAGTTTAATTTAATTTCCTTGTATATATATATATATACATAAACTGCACTGAAAACTCAAAATGTGCAAAAAAGCACACCAAAATGTGTAAAATTACCTATTTTTATGTCCTTTTATATTTTCAAATGTGTTATATTGCATGCATATAAAAATAGGTAATTTTACACATTTATGTGTGCTTTTTTGCACATTTTGAGTTTTCAGTGTGTTTTGAAAATTTAGCCCGGTTTAGCGCCGCCTGGTGGCGTATGAACCTTTATAATGGAAAATCCAATATGGCCGCCTTTTTAATAATTTGTATGTCTGATAACACTGGCAGTTCTTTTAATTTAACATTACAAATTAAGTTTGATTGGACTAATCACCTTAACATGTTAACAAGAACATGTTTAAGCTATGGGTTTGCTTGCTTCTGGAATCTTTGTTATGGAAACAACTCAAATCTGTCTTATTCCGGTTAGCATCACCAGATGGCGTATGAGCCCTTATCATGAAAATTTCAATATGGCTGCGTCCATTTATTCCAGCAAGCAAGGGTTATGTTCTTTGTGCCATTGCAGTATGTGTGGCAAAAGAACAACAACCACCTGCGTCTGGAGTAAGGCCTAAAGGGCGCTGCCATATTGGATCTTGATTGCTAATGACTAGCTACGCCACCAGAGGGCGCTGAATCGCAAGAATAAAACTGAGATTAAACGGGGGTATTTAACAATTTAAATTCCCGGAATGCGGAATCTGTAACAAAATTACCTCTGAAATCAGACGTTGATAAGAACTTTGTGCAATTCGGCAATAAATGTTATTCTTCGTATAAAATTATTTCAGGTATGTGAAATTGAGACCTCACCCGTGGTCATTATAATGCTCGGACCAGCATGTGTACAACGCACAAATATTAATGTGAAAACTGGAGAAGGTTAATCGTATAGGTTTTTTTCAATGTTGGTGCATTGTATATCACATCGTTCATCACAGTTTTGGCATATATGATACGGAGTAAAAAACACCAGGAAATCGTATAGAATGCAGTTAGAGGTCGCATTAAATTTGGAATTAATTCCCCCGTGGCTTAATTTGTCTTTATTTATTTTTTGCTCTTGTAACGCAGTTGTTTTTACTACCAGTATTTTAATGAAGAAATTCTGTAACTGAATATCTAGTAAAACCACAACTGCGAAGCCATTCTTAGGAAATCTATATTGTGAGTCATAAAAAAGTAGAACCCAATAAAAAAAAGCACAAGTTCGTGAAAAATGCTTCGATTTATAAATGAAATTCGGAACTTAGATAGAAAACTAGTGTGGAAACAAAAATGAATTATAAAATGTGCTGAAAATGTTCTCCGGTGGCTTTCACACAAGCCCGGAGTCTAACGCGCCATTCTTTGATTGACGAATCGATTACAAGCTGGTCGAGTTCAATCTAAGTTTTCTTAATTCGTAGTTTGAAGTCTTCGATATTATTAATCTTCGATATGTAAACATTTTCCTGGAGAACTCCCCAAATTTTGATGTCCACTGGATTCAAGTCTGGACTGGTTGGTGACCACAGTGGTGTTTCACGTTTCAGCAGTTCAACTGTTTCTCGAGCACGGTGAGCGGGGTCTTGTTGAAAAATTTAAAAATCAGAGATTTGTCGCATGTCCTGAAGAAGTTTGTTGTTCCTACACTATTGTTCTAAGTGTCAAATTTCATTTAAATCGAAGTTTATTTCACGAAGTTGTGATTTTTTGTTATTGGGTTCTACGTTTTTATGACTCAGTGTTTATATTGTTTTCGCCTATTTTCATGGTTTTATTAAATTACCTAGATAGTGCTTCTAACGTCTAGTTTGAGTTAATAAAAGCAATGGTCATAACTTGACCTCTTATGAACATTGGGTGTCTCTTCAGACTCGTGTTTTATAGGGTTTTATTAAACATGCAGATTACAATGGGGTCAAAGGGCACGCAACGTGGAAGGTAAAGAGTGATTCACCAGAACAAAGGGCGCACTTCATACATAGCACACGTTTCAATATGTACATTATTTTAAAAAATAAATTGTACGTGGAATATTTACTTTTATACCCGCTTTTGATAAGTTCATATCATAGGACAGTGTCAGGGATTGTCAATTGAAAACAAAACACTGTTTTAAACAATCAACATGGCACACGCTGTATCGCTATTTTTTGTTTGTATAATTTTTCACCACGTTCAAGGTTAGTTAATCTGTTTTTTTTGTATTTGATGGCAACTATACGAAAATTGTTCTTTTTGGTAATCTGCTCTACTTCCTCGTGATGTTTATTTACATTTGCTCAAAGAATAGTTTTTTTTTCCGGGAACAAAATTTCCACAAAGTTGTTGATGATGATATTGTACGTGCATGATTGCAAGACAATGCTCACATCACCGCATTCCTCTTTTCCAAGAAGTTGGAAATGCATATAGGGCACTTGCCCCAACCATACATCTTTTGTTAAGATACATGTCCTATGTTCATACTGGACATGTTCTTAATATCATCACAAACTATCACAAGCTGCACACGTGGCATGTGCTTCAAACAAGGATTTGCATTATCAGTAAATATTGTAAAATGGTGTTAATTATTGTTTCAATTGAGTCAAAATTGGAGAGTTTAGGTAGGTCCTGGTAGGAGCAATTACTCAGTTACCAGTACCAAGCTGTGCTCAGTTTCGTCAAGGGAAGTCCAGCTTGGGATCAGTATCTCCAAGGGAAGGACACGACCCTCACAGTTGACAGTACAAAAAAAAAATAAAGATCTAGAAATTCACAAAATTTCCAAAAAAATGCCACATCGTCCACATGTTGCAGGGTGGTGGCAACCCGCATGTTACCCATGCACATGGCCTCGATAACTGTCGTAAAATATGGCAGCGTGAGTGAATGGACAACGAGTTGACCCTCTCCATGGGGGGGAAGACCCACTGCTTTTGCCCCGGAGAGAAGTCCATGGGTTTGGGCTTTGGTAATTGGCCAATGTCAGTAGGTTTTCAATTATTTTTACGTGTCCACGTTTTTGTTCTTGATTTTGAAAATGCAAACCGAGTTTCCAACCAAAGTTTCTCGGCGCCAATTGCGTTCAAGTCTGATGCCAAAACATTTTTGGCTTTTCCAGAAAGGTAGCATACGCCTCATTCGCTCATAATTTTTTTAAACTTTTTTTTTTCCGGACCAGTAAATAAATAATTCGAGCGTGTTATGATGCTAACTGCGGCTATTATTAGACCTCCCCGCAGAAACTCAGTTTTACCGTATCTTAAATGATAATCAGTTGTCACCAGTGAGAACCAACCCTTCAAGGTGAGCGGCTGTGTTTTCTAGCCCCCCCACCACCACATCAGGGGGGCAGAACAATTATTCTAGTCCGAAATGCCATGCTTTTCCTCCTTTATTTCAAGCTATGATAAAGCTCGGACTGAAAGGTTGCCACGTAGGGTTTCGATAGGCAAATTGCACTTGACAGGTGGCACCAAATTCGATTAGGGTAATCGTTGAAAACATCTGGACAATGCGTGTTTTGATCGCCGATTACCCTAATCGGAGTTTGATGGAGGTGTCAGAATTTGGTTTGGAATCATTGCAGCTGCTCCAAACTTGGCCAAAAGGTTCCAAACGTGTCCTTAACTTGACTCATGCATATACGCAGATTGGCACATGTCAGCTTATTGGCTAAAACGATGCCTTGTTTCTTAAAGAGATTTTTTATCTACATAAACCTGTTAGGAACCATGTGTATGCTGTAATTTGAAAGTTACTTAATGGCACTTTAACGTTTTTTAAGGTTACTCGGGTTAGGATAATGTATATACTGAGGATTAAAGTTGGGGGAAAAACAACTATCCATATCGGAGTTTGATGTGGAAGTGTTAGAATTTTGCTTAAAATCATAGCAACTGTTCCAAACTCTGTCAAAACTGTTCTAAACTCTGTCAAATTAGTTCCAAACTCTGTCCAAACTGCCCTTAGTTTGACACCTGCATAAACGCAGATTGGCACACGTCAGCTTATTGGACCAAAATGTAGCCTTTCCTTTAAAGGGTTTGTTTTGCTACAGGTGCTGTAATTTGTATGTTACTTAATGCTACTTTAATGTTTCTTAATGTTACTAAAGATAGGATAATGAGAATTGGAATAACTTTGTGAGAAAAAACAACTAGTAAATGGAACAAAATGAGCAAATGCTCCACATCTCTGTATCCTGAACCTTGTACAACAAATGTTAAATGTAGTGTAACTTATTACTTTTCTGTGTGCGTTTTAACCATTTATCTAGTATAAATAAGAATGTTTCGCCCTTCTTTATCTCCAAACATGGATTTTGCTTTTCGTCGTTCCTGAAATGAGACGTCCTTGTTCTGTTCCGCACCACTGACCAGCACGACTTATTTTTGTAAAAAAAAAAAAAAACTCTACTATACAACTATAAGGTCTCGTACACTTTCTTTATCCAGTTTCTCGTATAAAATGTATGGTTAATTATATCTCTCCATCTTTGGCACGCACCCTAGTCGCCTATTTGCTCGACATGCGGTGGTCAGATAAAGCGCGCCGGTGGTTAACAAGTAGCGCCCCCTTGAGGAGTACAGGCTGCGCCTTGATATATGCAACCTTTCAGTTAATCGGAATTGACTGATTGTAATTGGCCTGACAATATCAAGTTTTAGACATGCAACATGGCGTCGCTGTCTCCTCCAATGGTTCTAGTTGGCCTAGTACTACTGTCTTGCATCATTCTGTCGTGTAAATAAAATTAAGGGTTCGAACCCAGGTATATATAACGGGTGATAATTAGCAGTAAGAAGTGCTCTTTTTAGTTTTGAATACATTTACAAAAAAAAAAAAATGTGCAGCAAACCACAAACCCATTTATGAGGACATGGCTGAAGCAAAAGACACATTTTTCCACACAAAAAATTCACGAATAAATTAACTAATGCACGCTTTGGCCATAAAAATACCTGCTCTTCGATACCCCAACTACTCAAATAAGTACTAATTAGGCAATCCCTACTCTCCTTTTGTTGCATTCTTCGTCTATTTCATGTTTCAGGTGTTCTGTTAACCCTTTTGTTAGCTGTTAGGACGAGGACATGGAAGTGGACAAAGGCCGAGGTCTGGACAACGCCCATTTTTTTTAAAGCTTTATGTTCATTCTTAGCGCATGCGTACTTGATTTGGTTATCAATACGCTAAATAGTCAATTTTTAAAAAACTTAAAAGGCTTTGGCTAGTGAATGTCAGAGGTTTTATGGGGTAATTAAATGTCACCTTGTTGGCATTGCTTATTCGTTGAATATGCAGCTGGTCTAAATAAAACTTTCCTATAATTATGGATGGCGAGACATATAGTGGACAGTACATGGTGCATGCCGTTTAAAGGGGGCATCAATAAGGGGGGTTGGTCGAGAGGAAAGTAATGAGGAAATGCGAGTAGCACACGCATTGCATTTTAGGACAGGCTTTCGGTATTTGAAGGCTAAATTAGCGCAACCGAATGCTAAATAGTTGCTTATATTGCCTAGATAACCGAATGCACAAATTGCACGTATTTTCGACATTGACCATGTGATTTTTTTTATTAATTTGGTTCCTTGGCGAGTGGACAATTTTCCTATTTTTGAAGGACTCGTTATCACGTGGTTTTGGAGAAATTGAGCCGAACGATGTGGGGTTAAGTTGGGTTTAATCGGTTGCCTCCATATGGAGAAATTAATTGAGACCGTGGGGATTATTTTGTGTGGGTGAGGATCATTTCAATCACTTAATCTGGTGACCCAAGGTTAATTGCCATAAAAAGGGTTTATTTCCAAATGCGGAATTCCATGCCACAAAAAAAAATAAGCTCAGATGTTAAAAGTGTTGTTAATATGTCATTCTTAATTACGTTATCCAAAGCCAGTTTGTCAGTTCATTTTCTGAAATGTAAAACTACAGCTAAAGATTGGGTAAGCTTTATTCCAAAATCGTATTACTGTAAATTAATTACAGTCATGAAGTAGTATTACATCCATGTGTACACACATGCAGCGCCATCTGTGGTGGACATGCAAGCATCAAGAATATTGCATACATGCATGGGAAATACTGTTAACCATGCATGATAATGATAAATAATTATTTTCATTTAGGAGATTAAAAGTTGTTACATGTCAGATTACAAATTGCCTTGAGTTAATGTCGATGTTGAATTTAAAACATGTTATTTAGCTCAGTGTCAACTACAATTTTAAGTGCTGAAATTTAACGAAGGCATATAGCGTTATGTAAGTCGTCACGTGAGTTATAACATTGCACGTCTGTAATTGGTTGAAATTTCCCATGAAATTTTACTTTTTAAAATGTGTTTAGTTTCTTAAGGATTACGCAGTATAAACTAAACATGCATGTAAGTTGCAGTATACATCTTGTCCCGGCGCCATCTAACGGGTAATCACTGCAACTAAATTATGATGCCTCAGAATGATAATGGCACATTAATTTTTTAGTGGCAGTTATTATTTCTGTGGCCGTTGGATTTTCGATGTTACATTGTTGACATTTAATTGGAAGAACTGTCTGTATATACAATGTAGCAAATGGCAAGATATGTTAACAACACAGCGTCACATGTATAGAAATTCTAACAGGTCACATCCAGGTGTTAACTTTTTTTGTAATCAGACATATCATATAATTCATGAGCTATGTTGAATTTATAGTAAACGCTACATAGTATATACCGCCAACGATATGTATTTATTTCCGTATATTTAATACGTGTCAACGGATTCCAAACTCCCACATTGATTGTTTTCATTATTTGGACATTCAGACACGCCTGATTTCAACACTTTTTGTTTTGAAATCAGATATCCTAACATCGCCACCCTGACGAACTTTTACTATATTTGGTTGCCTGTTGATTAAATGGAACTGTCATCGTGCTTTGATCATCTCGTACCTAAGGACAGTGACTGAATTGTGGAACTTTAGAATTTCTAACCCTTCACTTTGTATTAAGTCAATAAGCCTATCTCGTACGTCATAATCATGGGAGCGACAAGTGTTGTTATATGGCTGCTTTACAGAACCATTCATCCAAAAAGTTGCGATATAATGCTTTTTTTTTTTAATCTGCCGTTATTTACGTTTATCATTGGATGGCTGCGTTTTTGGCGTTATTTGACGCCCAATGATATTTTTCCCCCCCCCAAAACTATGTACGTGAACGTGGCAGGCCTACATAGCTTTCCTTACATAATAACAATATAATTGCTGCCTAGGTGAAAAGTTTAAGGTCAACCTCGTCATTGCGTTTTCTGATGTGCACTCCATTAATCGTGATTATCATTATCGCACGCAACGGTGATGCTGCCTGACCGAATTTTAGAATACAAGATGTCCACAAAAAAAATGCCCTGGGAGGTTTAAGAAGGTGGGACATTCTTTTCCTTAATTTTCTGATTCCATACGGGAAAAATTTGACAAAGAAGCGTTTTATTTGCAACCCTCTCAACAAGAACAAACGTTCTGTTTTGTTTCTTGAACAATGGAATTTGAACAAAAGGTCGGCCTAATGCCCATCAGTTTTTTTTGTTTTTTTCACTTATATTTCAACGTAAGGTCTTTTCTTCTGGTTTTCAGACAAGGGGGATAAGTCAGGTAACCTTTAAAAACTGGCGGCCTTCTAGCCCCATGATGCTTCTTCAAGGTTTGGTCTGCCATCTAGTGTCTGAAACGTGAACCTCTAATGATACCGAGGTCAACTTAACTTTCCAAGGTAGTTACTGGCTAGTTTAAGTTAACTAGAGTGATTGGTGTAAACACAAGGTGTGGTTAGTATTTGTTGCATAAAACTGAAGTGATCACACATTGCTAGTTTTTCAACAAGTATTAGGTCCCATGTCAGCGGCCATTTTGTTTCTTATTATTTAAAAATTATGTTGTGGATTTTCGTGCGTGGTTTTCATACAGAAGTCAAAGTCGTTCTACGTTGATGCATTGTAGATGGCGAATTAATTGCATGCTTTTAAGTTTTTCATCCTTCTTAGACTAGACAATGACTTCCTACTGTTGACCCCTCTGCATTAAATAACCGGCTGTTGCTTTTTAATTGTTTCCCTTTCTTCCGCACATTTCACGTGTTTGCCACGGAAAATGTTAACGCAAAACAAAAGCATGAGGAAGAAACAGAAAAGTATAGCTTTTCAAAAGTGCTTCTTGTATAATCAAACCACCATCCCGTGGTGTTTATTTTTTTTTAATTAACTACCAGAGTAAGACTTATGGAATGCAAGGTGAGAAAAGTCATGTTTCGTATGAGTGATTAAATCCGCCATTTTGTGCGTTAAAACCGTTCCAACTGAGTTGTACAATGTGGTCGTTAGATGGCGCGACCATCTACATGCCGAAAGTAGGGTATTGAATTGAACTGATTGAAGGCACCCTTATTTAATTGCTCGTAATTCAGGAAAACGAAAGTCTGTTGAATAGGCTGAACTGAACTTTAAGCTCCAAAACTGTACACAATGTGACCATCCTTTTCTTTAGAAAACAACCCAGAACAGGATGCCTAAAGTCGTCGAATACCTTAGCTTTCTTTTATGGTGTAAAATGCTTGATTGTTTGAGGGGGTTCATTCTGTCACGACCGAACCACAAGAGGCTGTATAGGGTGACCCACAAGAACACCTCTTTTGCACCTAGCTGCAAAAAGCGCATTTAAATAAATCAGAAAGCCAAACAACGAGTTCTTTGTTATGCTAATGAGACCAATGTATATATTGACATTGAATGATTTCTATAACACACTGTGCGTAAAGTTGCCGCTATATAGATGACTGTGGGTAACATATTAACCCTGTATACACCAGAAAATTCGATTCCTCTTGACCTTCTTTACCATGAAATACCATTCGAAAGTTGTCAATTCGATCAACCGTGCACTTTCCGCCCATCTCATTTGCCAACTGTCCTTCTTTGACTGGCTTGACCTCGGTGAATTGATGGCGCTGACAGTCCTGTACGTAAAGTTCATTCGAATAGAGGACTGCAAAGCGATATTTGACTGGGTATGAAATTGTCATGTGCACATTAAATGAATGACCACTGACATTTGGGTGCATCATGTGGGAGGCACTTGCTTAATTCGTAAAGGGGCCTTCAATCAGTTCAATGGTTACCCTGCGTATGACATATAAATACCATTCTAGATGGTGGCGCCATCTAGCGACCACATTGTGCAACTCAGTTGGAACGGTTTCAACCCACAAAATGGCGGTTTTAGTTACCCATACGAAACATGACTTTTCTCCGTCTTAAGCTACGTATCCACCAAAAGAAATATAAACATAAACATCAAACATACACAAAAAACACTAAAACATTGTTTTCA
>JAQGAE010006263.1:0-10314 GCA_034696685.1 Julus scandinavius
TTCCAAAATTGTGAAATTGAATGACATCCCTCGTCAACAAAGTTTCCGAAATTGTAAAATTGAATGACATCCCTCGTTCACAAAGTTTCCAAAATTGTAAAATTGAATGACATCCCTCGTCAACAAAGTTTCCAAAATTGTAAAACTCAACCATCGTAGTGGCCTCCCCATTTCATATTTATGAATATACGATAGATTCGTTAATTGTATATTTATAAATAATTTGTTAAATAAGTCATATATTTTTAAATAAATCTGAATGCAGTGAAGTTTATTAATTCCCTGGTTTCAATAATAATTTTCAACTTGCTAGCGAAAAAAATCATTGTTCATGTTATGTATTCTCGATATTGTTTCCTTCTAATCAAAGTGTTCAGTAAGTTTGATGGAAAAAATTCAAGCATATTTAATGAATTGTAAGGCTCATCTTATAATTATCTAAATACCCCTCCCTGGACTCTTCTAGAAAGTTTGAACATCTGATTTTTTCTAATTAACAAAAATTCCATTATCTCTGCAGAAAATTCCAGCATAAACTATAGTGTTTAACATGTGCACAAATTTCAAACTTAATTCCCGACTTTTCAGATTTTCAATTTTACTGGACGCCTTGCTCTTGAAATCCATAAATACCCAAGCATTGACCTTTAAAAAACTTGTTTTTGTTGCAGATACACATTTCTTCCTGGATCCAAAATGATGGACAGATTCATAATTCTAACATCTTTGAGTCAACATGACAATGTTCTTCGGGAACACATCAGATGAGCCTACGTTCAATGATTGAAGCAATTTGCAGTGTTAAATCATCGAAATACTAAAGGAGTAGTATTGTGTTATTTGCAACAGGTGCACGGTTAAGGTAAGATGGAATTTTTCTCTGTATCTTAGGGATATTTATCCGGCCTGTGCAATTAAGCGGGTGGGACTGTACTAGTTTTCCATGGGCCCATTGCCTGCAGGAGTGCCTATTTGTCGAATGCATGCCATCAGTTTGAGTAGAACATGGTTAGTTTCACCAATCGATGTTCTCGGTGTGGGAAGTATCGACAGAACGTTGATGTTGGTCGCAGCCAATGACTAATGGGACCAAACTCGTGGTACCAAAAGTACGTTTATGTTATATTTTCAACGGTGTAGCTGGAGACAGGGTTGAGGCCTAATGATTTGGTTTCTCGTCCAACCTCCACCGCCTCATTATTTATTCATCGATGGATGTCAGTGAGTTGCTTTGTGGCCTCCGCCCCGTCGATTAGTGTTGCGTTGGAATTGTAATTTTTCGTCCAACTTCGTTAATAATTCAAAGGTGGTGGCACCTCGTTCTACTGCCTTCTCCCCGGTTGTTGACAGTTGCAAAAGTTGAAAATGATATAACTGCGTGAGAAATGACTTTTTTTTTCTAAATAATGAAACTTCAAAGAGCTCTCTCTCCTCCCCTTTTCGCCACCCGAGCTCTGTGAAAATCGTTAATTTTGCACCAGCGTCGCTGTTGTGGGGTCGCCATTGTGGGGGACCCTGGTTGGCCTTCGTGACGTCAGACTCGCTCGCATGTGACTGATAGCGCTACTTGATGTACAGTAACTTGCTTGTAGAAATTTGCTTTTTTCATCCCTAATATTTTCTGTTTTACGGGATAGGTTCTTGGTCAACGATTTGAATCTATTTAAAACTGACAACGTGTCAGCTCAAAAATTGATTCCAACACCATTTTCCAAGAGAGACTCGTGTTCCATGCCAATTTAATCTTGGTTTGCTGATCTTGATGTTGCTCATATGTTTGAACATGTCAGCCAAATAAACCAAATTGTCCAAAGCATAACTTTTTAGGGGTATTTTACCGCAGTGAATTGTGGAAAATACAACTTTTTTGTACAGTAGTTCCAAGTGGTTTAACTATCGGGTAGCATAAGCAAGCAGTGCTTTATAAGTTAGGGGTTTTAGGCTTGAGGAGGCCTCGTCGAGGTTCCCTATTTCTGTTTGTTTTTTACGTAGGGCACGTCTTTGTTTTCGGAATGGGGCCGTTCTATAAGGATGTCCCCTCGCTACCAATTCTACTAAGATTTTCCTGATTATTTTTATTAACGGAAATTTCCTGACCTCGAAAAGAAATTCCGTGGTGTTAACACAAATTTAGGTATAATTCTCGACTTTCCCGAGGTTTTAAAAATTCACGTACATTTGGGACTAAGGATACATTTCTTCCGGTGTCCATTTTCCCTTTCACTGCCCTTTAAAACTCAAACAGAAAATCCAAAAACGAAAAATACCATCATTAGTGGACGTCCATAATGACTTCCCCCTACCTCCCCTGTTCACATGGTATCCACATGTCATCAGACCCCCCACCCCTTACCCCCTCTTGAGGACGTCCTTTAGGAATGGCCCCTCTGTCTCAAGCTTGATGAGTGTGAGGGAGCCCTTGAATAAATCCTATTCTTTGGCCTACAAATTCTAGTTACATCAGCCCTTTGATAAAGGCAACCTTACATTACTCCAATGTACGCAGTGTTTGCCCGCATGTTTTGTATAACATTATATATACGTATGCTTAAAATGTAACAAACTTCATATTTCATCTGCCTTTATTCACGAAATATGTTATTGGTTGTCCTGTTATATACACTGAGTCATAAAAAAGTATATTGGGTTCTACTTTTTAATGACTCACAGTGTTCGGCGCTAACTTTATTGAAAGTACTCTACTTTACCTGCAGTTTTACTTCAAACTTTACTTCAAATTAACTAGAGTAACGCCTGGAAAACCTGCGCTTTTATTCAGATCAACTCTTCAGTAAAACTGTTGTTGTTTAGCACGTTTTCTCTACAATTCAAGCGAATTTCACTGCTGAAGAAGCCATCATCGATTCTTCCAGAAGTTTCTGGCTAGAGTAAACCAACACCAAACGACGTGTGGGCTGTTGACGTTTTAGAGCCACTCATTTGCAGAATTTCGCCACCAGGGCATCTCTAATGAGCAATGGTTTTTGCCTTTGACGAGGTTTGAGCAAAAGCCCGGACAAAGAAAAGCTTCGTTAGCCGCTTGGCTGCCCGGCTGCCGGCCGATGGGAAAACAGCCAGCTGGGGCTTATCGGCTCACGTGGTCTCCAGCTGCATCCTCATTGGCGGAACGAAGGCACGGTGGCAATTAGTAGAAATCGCCAACTTCAAATTAATCGCTAGTAATTGGGTGTGGAGGGTGACGATCGTTTATTATTCATTCATGTTTGCAGAAAGGTTTTCATACATTTAGGGAACATCCCAGTGTCAATAAGTTGCCTTGTTGAGGGATTAGTCAAAACCACTCTACAGAGTGTTTTCAGATGGTCCACTCCGCTCTCCACTCTCCACATGGAGTCCTGACGTCTTAACTTGTGTACGTCATCTTCATGACTTCTAACGCGCATGCGCAATATTCATTGTGATGCGGAAGTTTAGGTACTGTTACGCCATATTTTACAAGTTTTTGGAACAACTAATCTAGTTGGGGTACATCCTGTATTTCCCTGCAGGTTTTTGGTAGTGAAATTCTGTTTGAACATGCTTTAGGGCCATTCAAAAAGGACGACCCCGAAATTCCTTCAAAAATATAATCCCTCCCATCTCCCTACCCCCTTTAACATGGTCTCTCCCTCTTTCCCCTCATAAGGGTCCTTACTTTTTTTGAAAAGTAGGGTGTCCAGAAAATGTGTTGGAGCATACAAAGGCCCATCTTATAAATTTCCAAGAACCCGTCTCGCTACCAGTTCCACCACATTATTCCAGATTTTTCTGATTAATGGAAATTTCTTGACTTTGATGGGACATTCAGGCATAAAATTGATGTTTAACGCAAAGTTAAGCATAATTCCAAACTTTCTCGTGGTTTTAAAAATTCAAGTAGATTCGGGACATATTTCTTCCGGTGTCTGAACTAGTTTGTTTTCTGGAAGTATTCTTGAAGATTTCGACTGTTGAGCACAGCAGCCAACGCTAGTTTTGTTTTGGTATTTCGCATACATGTGTTTATGTAAAATATGTAAATTGTTTATCATCCATCCTCCTGATTTCATTCGTTGAGGGATTTTTTTTCTCCAATTTCTATTGGCTGATCTTGCAATGGTTCCGTTTAAAATGCGCTGATAAGTGAATTTTGGTGGATATTTTTCATGCTTTATTAGCGTATATGAGTTTCAAGTTCTACATTACCAGACAAAGCCATCAGTGCAACAAACATGACATCAACTACATTTCTATCTAAGGTTGGCTAAATTTACTCGGATAATGGAAGTATTTTTTACTTACCATCCTTTTTCATGTTCACTTCCAGACACTTTTTGAATCGACACGCTTGACATTGGTTCCTTCGGGTTACATCCACGATACAGCAACCGTTTTCTTTACACACATAATCAAGATTTCTGAAAAATTAAGACATGTACATATATACTCCAAAGCCGTATATGCCATCACATTTGGGGAAAGGGGGAGTTGAGTTCAGAATCTTAAAGTGGACTATTGCCTAAAAAAATGCACACTTTTAATGCAGAAAAAATATGTATTTTTATCTAAGGAAAATCTATATTTCAATGCAGAAAAATTTAGTTTTATCTTAAGCGATTTTTTGAAATTTTTAAGATAAAAATCACACATTTATTTTCGAACAATCGCAGTTGTAGCTCATAATGCTTACCTTCGAATACTTCTTTTAAAAAATCCACGACATCCATCACAGCTTGGCACCTGTTTAATGTTCGTGAAAATGTAATACATGTATTTGTTTATGTTCAAAATATATGTCAAAAGTTGGCATACCCCGTAGTGGCGGCCAGAAGCCTTGTCTCCGCATACACGGCATAACATATCACGTTTTGGACTTCCGGGACTCTCTGGTTCTCCATCAGCACTCAAGTCAGACATGGTTAAGTAGGATACTTTAAACAAATTTACCTGCAATACAAATTAAACATTTTCAACAAGTTTTAAAGTAATTGTTCAAACACATATAGTACAGATTCGTTATGACGTCCTTAATAGGGTGGTGGGATGATCTTCTGGCATGCGGACAAGGGGGAGGGAGGGGGTAAGCCATTATGTACATTCATTAATGATGGTATTTTTCAGTTTTTGGATTTTCTGTTTAATTGAGGTTTAAAGGTCAGTGAAAGGGGAAATGGACACCGGAAGAAATGTGTACCCAAGTCGGGAATTATTCCAAAATCTGTGTTAAACACCAATTTTATTGCTGGAATTTCCCTTCGAGGTCAGAAAATTTCCGTTAATCGGAAAAATCTGGGAAAATGTCGTGGAATTGGCCGTGAAACGGGTATTTGGAAATTAATAGAATGGGCATTTGTATGTTCCAACATATTTTCTGGACACCCTACTTTTCAAAAGTAGTTTGTCCCGAGTGTTTAGGGTCCCAAGTTATTATTTGGATTTCCATCAACAAATGGTCGATGTTAAGATCTAACAACATCGTTGGATTGGGCACACATGACTTCCTATTTAAACCCATTAACAGAATTTTCATAACTATAATATTTAAGAAGAAAAAAAGTGGGTTGGCGAGGAATTCTGGTCCATCCTGTATATATTTAAAAATCTACCAAAGTATTTTTAGGCATGGGTAATTTTACTAGATTTATTTTTTATTTAAAAACTAATGTAAAACTTGCAATTTAATATTTGCAACATGACTTCTTGATAAAATCAATAATCGATAGGAATCTTATTGAAAGCTGACATGGGTTTATTCTCGCAATTTCCGCTTACGATTTTCAAGAATTAACCGCATTTTATCCCCAATTTCTTATCAGTTTTGGATGAATGGGACGAATTCCATCATTGAACTGCTGATACTTTTTCAATTAAATTCGCACAATGAGAGTCTCGGAGATATTTTTTTTTTGTTGCAGATGTTCAAAACAAGAGCAAATGTTAAAAGAGATAGAAAAAAGTGATTTGAGCGAAAGCGTGGGTCCTTTCGTATTTCCACAAACTCATAGTATTTTGGTTTTGGATTCGCTCGGTTAGAAGCCCCAAATTGAGGCATTCATTCAAAGTAATTGAGTGTAAAACACGTTTGGGGGTGCTTTTTTTTTATATAAAAAAGACCAAATGTCAGGTTAATCGCTCGTCACAAAGTTTTAGGGAAAAGAAAAGAAATATTATGAGAGAGAACATGATTGTGACATACAAACTTTTTGCTACCAAAATCTGATTTCCTCTCTTGTCACGGTTGAAATCAATTTAATTTTGACATCTTAATGAACTTGTACTTTATCTTAAAATGTAAGATTATTAATCTTAAGTTTGTATCTCATATTTGTTCATGTTTAGTTGAAATTTTGCAATGTGCCTAGTCGATAAAATGTGGCTTCATGAAGTTCTCAGTACCAACAACCCTGACTTCACGTCCAGAGAGCCCTGACTACACGTTCAGAGGACCCTGACTACACGTTTGGAGGGCCCTGACTACACGTTCAAAAGACCCTGACTACACGTTCGGAGGTGCCTGACAACACGTTCGGAGGGCCCTGACTACACGTTCAGAAGACCCTGACTAAACGTTTAGAGGGCCCTGACTACACGTTTGGAGGGGCCTAACTACACGTTCGGAGGGCTCTGACTACATGTTCAGAGGGCCCTGACTACACGTTCAGAGGGATCTGACTACGCGTTCAGAAGGGCGCTATAGTGTACCCTGTTCATTACTCTTAAGTGGGCGCTAGTTCGCTCTCAAGGGGAGGGCACACCTGGAAATGTCCCTGTGAGTCAGTCCAGCGACCACCCCTGGGTCCTGGCTATAAGCAGGGGTGATCACAAGGGGAGGAGTTATTGATAAAAAGTACGGCACAACCCCCTAACAAGGCCGTATCGAAAGGGGGGGGGGGGAGAGGAAGGAGAGGATGTGGAGGAAATGTTAGTAGACATGGTATATGTACATTGAAGTTGAATTATTTGAAAGCCATATTGACGATTCATTTGTCAATCTTGAGGTTCGGGAAGGTCTTTGATTCTTGTGCCATTTCGGAACTGATTAAATTGGTTTTAAAGTAACTACAAGACATGCAGGTGGCACATGACGTTTTCTCACACTCTAGATTTCTGTTTTAATGGCAAATAATAGTCGATCGACATACTGTGGTATACATAGTAGGTAATACTATCAGTGAGCCATCATCGTCATTTTAACTCCATTTTATTGTTTTCCTAGACATGGGGGAGTGGGGAAAGCCATTATGGACGTCCACTAATGATGGTATTTTTTTGTTTTTGGATTTTCTGTTTAACTGAGTTTTAAAGTCGGGAATTATGCCTAAATTTGTGTTAATCACCAATTTTATGCTGGAATTTCCCTTCGAGGTGTGTATGTTACAACACATTTTTTGGACACCCTACTTTTCAAATAAAAAAAATTAAGGATTGGGGCAGGTGGTGGGGGTGAATGTCAATGAATAACTTACTAAAAATTTTGTCAATATCAACCCGACAGCACAATTATATTTTAAATTGGTTTTATGTATTTATTTTTGATGCAACTGTTTTTGAATATTTGGAATATTTTGTATTCACACTTTGATATTAGAGTAATTTGTGAAATTTGGCACACATTTTGAGCTGCAAATTCCTATTTTATATGGCATATGAAAAGTTAAATTTTCACGTTAATTATTTTCACATTTACGTATTTACATTTTTTTTTAAATATAGAATTTAAAAATTTCATGAACTTAAAGGACACAGTTGTATTGTTATGCTTCAAGGGTGCTATTTCGAAATTTTAAACCAATGCAGGTATGGGCTTTAGCAACCCCCTTATAAAGCTTTTATGGTCTTGAAGAAAAGCTTAAAAATAAGTCCCTGAACTTTTTTTTGCTCGCTAAAATAGGACAAGCACTCACTTATCTGCAGGATTTGTGAATTTAAGAGCAAGCAGCAGCAGGAAAGTTTTCATGAACCTCAAGATTTATCAGTTTCGACACCTGACTCGTAATCTAAATTCCCTCGGCCTGATCAGAATTCCAGCATATGACTCTTAAAAATTTCAAAGATAAAAGCAAAACGAGTCGAAAGATCCCTCCAAAGGTAAACGACGAATGGCGAGCTGCCTATGTGTACATTTCATGGTTTAACATAGAAAGAGGTGAAAGGTCGTGTGTATTTTATAGTTTGATCAGGATGCAAGTTCCCTGGCTTGCAGCTGTAAAACGTGTGAAACGAAATCTGGTGGCCCCATTGTCAAAAAAACAGGGTGTTGCAATTGGAAAATATTTACACAAAAATTGGGGATCTTCAAATTACTATAACCCCTCCACAAAACTTTAAACGTACTTGTACCTTAAGTTTTGTAGGTTTTTTTTAAACATTTTTAAGACAACTGCACAACTTGATCACGTAAGAATCCATCTCGACAATCATAATTGAAATACTGCACTTTATCGGGCAGTAATTGAGTACATTGAATACATTTGAGTAACGAATAAAAGAGCACCCAGTACAAAGAGAAATTGAATACAAAATGTACTCAAAACGTATGAGTACAATGCATTCGAAAATGAATGGAAATAATTTCGAGTAAGTGATCGAGTCGCATTTAATTCATTTCAGTAACGAGAATGAGTACGTTACTCGTATCCATGAGTTCAATTTACCCAAGTTTGATTACGATACTAGCTACTCATACTCATGCATTTCATATGTTTACTGATTATATTCTACTCACTGTGAAGTACGATTACAATATACTCGTAATCAGTGCTCCTATTCATGAGTACAATTTGCCCAACTGATTACTCAGTTGATTTGCCAATTTATGGACAAAATTTAAAACATTGGTTCTATATGTAGAGCAACTCAAGTTTTTAAACATTTTCAATTAATTGAGAAATCCTCAATAAACTAGTGCATCCCTTACTAGGACCTCATCACCTCAAGATTTCATCATTCACCTTTCGTTTGGTTATCAGCCGTATGTTATTTTCGACAACAGATTCACAGTTTTATCTTTTTGAAATTTGATGTTAGTAAAAAAATGTTTATATCGAAAGTTTCTATTTGGAATAATAATCATGTGACCATGCCCACAATAACCCAATAGTCACAACTTGACCAAGGAATAAATCAGACTGATAAATGTGATTTTATTCCTCATGAATTTAAAGTTTTAAACAATTTCGTATATTTTGTTATCAAAGTTCTTTAAAATGATGATGATGGTATTGATGAACGTTTTGTACTACTTTTCCTTTACTCATCTGCTTAAAATTGACGAAATGGTCATTTGATTGCTTGTTAAGAATATCGCAAGTTCTTAGGCCATTTTTAAGAAAACATTACAAAGAAATATGTTGCGTTTGTAACAAATTTAAGTTTGATTACTTTATAAAGTAATGAGATTATACATGTAAAGTTTAAAAATGAACACTTCATTGTATATATTTGTAATAATTAAGAGTATCGTAAGTTTTTAAGATATCTTAAGACAGTTCTTGCATCTAAATAACGAAGTTTAGTTTCTTTATAAATGACTGATTCATGCTTTTACCATATACTGCAACCATCTTTAAAAGTTTTCGAAGTGTTATGAAATTATCATCTTATCAGGTATTTAGATAAACATGTTCAGACGTGTCAATGAAAATATGAAATGTAAACTTTGTATAATTACAAAGTTTTAAATTGCTGTTATGTCATGGAGTTTCGAATAATTCTCCAATATGCCCATTGAAGTTTATTTTCCTTAAACACAAACTTTTTTTTAGCAATTTCGACACAAACTTGTGACAATTTCAAAACCTTGAAATTACTGACGCCAGCATCACAATTTTTAAAGTGCGCAGTTTGGTTAAAAAGTACAAAACATTTCGTTATAAAGTTTCTAAGATACGAAAATACGACATGTTAATTATGTTAATTTTGAAATTTGTACTTGAAATAGTTCTGTAACATCACAGAAGATCACAACATGTTCACACCACGACTTTACATGCCGTGCATGCACACTGAAAACCATCACACGATCTCTGCATTACAAGTTACAAAAGTCCACTCTTTAAAAGTTCCACATAACTAAGTTCTAACACAGGTGTTACATAAAATTCTACAAATCCCTTAATCTAAAACTTTGTATTAACATTACAAAAAACTTACCCCAAGTGTCACAACCGCTGATCTTTTTCCCAAGTTCCGGAACAAGTGATTTCCGGTGGTAATGTTGCGATGACTCCACTCACTAACTCTTACGTCAGTAGTGCTGATCTGCACCAGAGCTGCTCAAGAACTGACACCATGTGACTTTCCCCCCACAAAAGCACGTGAGTGGGATGGGGGGGG
>JAQGAE010006264.1:0-10311 GCA_034696685.1 Julus scandinavius
GAGCGTCCACTTCCTGTTTTAGCAGACGAATTCGTGTGAGCTTCGCTCCGCTTTCGTCAGGTGGGCAACGGGCTTTAGTGCGTGATGTCATTTATGGACGGCTCCCAAGTGTTATTATGACTCTAGTACTCATTTCTTATGACTACTGATTACAATCACTCTGATTACATGATTCCACTGTAATCGTAATCAGTACTCGTACTCATGAGTACAATTTACCCAACACTTTTCCAACGAAAAAACGTGTTGTTCTCTTAAAAAAAGCATTTTTCTGCCGAAACACATGTTTTCCGTTAATTAAAACGTGTTTTTCTGCCAAAGAATCTATTGTGAGATTCAAGATTTAGAAAAAATAAAAAAATGAATTCTTTTTTTATAATTCTTGAATCTTATGCCTGTTCACAATGGAGCGACCGGCATCAAAAGTTAAGCGTCGCGCGATCTGCGCATGCGTGTCACGTGGGCTTGTGATGCGTTTATGATGTTTCAAGTAATAAAAAGCAACGCTGTGAAAGTTGATCAGGCTTCAACTTTCTCGGCGGCGGAAGTCATGTGGCGCATGCGCAATTATACATTTCGAACTTGAATTGTGAAACAAGTACTTACATTTTCGCTGTTGATTCATAAAATTTAATTATAAATTTAATAAGTGAATTGAATTGTATACATTTAATACTACAGTTGGCTTGGATAATTATTATGTACATTCGGATTATTAAGGTTTTACTTTACTTGTTGTCCTGCTATTTCTACATTATATATTTTGCACACACATAATTTCTTATATTCTAAGCAAATTTTTAAGTTCAAAAACTTATCAAAATGTCCCACAATTCGATTTGTTTTTAATTTTAAGTTATTGCAATAGGCAATATTACGGCGCTTTTGCTAAAGGAATATGGCAAAGACCAGCATCGTGCCGCTCCATTGTGAGCCGGTCAGCGTCTGACGCCGAGATATTGGCATTTATTCCCTAAAAATTAAGCTCCGCCTCGACCGACGTTCGACGTCGGTCGCTCCATTGTGAACCAGGCATGACCGGTTTGCAAAGGAGCTTACTAGGAGGTTACTAAAAACACTCCAAAAGGAATTGGTCCCGCCAGGTGTATACCCTGAAGCAGAGACAAGTTCAGTCACATTTGGCTGACGAAGCTTAATGAGAGGTTCATCCAAACAAAAGGAAATTCTTTCACTTGACTTAATCTTTCTTCTCTTTAGACATATCATATCCTTGTAACACTTGCACTCATTTACTCTTATAACTTTTCTATTCGGACCTACATTTTTAGTTCATCCAAAAGAAAACGTTTGCCAAAGTATTCATAATGGCCTCTTCCCAATCTTGTTCTCCTGGTTCCCCTGGGGCATCCGAAGTGCCTGGGGCTACATTTTCTGTTCCTTCCTCAACCTGTTCCGTGGCTTCTTCCACATTTTCAGCAATTGCTTCTTGTTCCTTTCCTTTATCCTGTATTTCTAAACTTTTACCTTCTTCTACTTCTAGGGATCTCCTATTCTCTATTTGCTCCTGAACTTCTTCCTCAAGCACCTTTTCTGTTTGTTCTTTTATCTCTTCTGTTTCTAACTCCCTTAATTCAGGATTCACCTGTTCACTTTTTAAATTCAACCTTTCCAAGCTATCTGTCTCTGTTTCTGCAATAGCAGCATTTTCGGGATCTGGAATCATTCCATTTTCCAGAATTATTTCAACCTCTATTTGTTCCTCCTCACTGGCTTGATTTAAATTTCTCATTTAAAAATCTCTTTGTATCCCTGCTACACCTCTTGTTATTCCTCTAATTTGCTTGGGAACAGTACGGATTGGCTTCACTAAAGGCTGAGAAGGATCTCGTGGATCTTTCAATCCCCAATTTAAGAAGTCAGCATAGATTGCTATCCTTTGTGGGCGAAGCGAGTAACTAACTTATCTTGCCAATGGGCTTCTAGCTGGGATTCTTCCCCTACTTGTTAATTTTGCCGGCTGGTACTTGGTTCCCCTGGGGCTACCATAGCTATCTCTTCCTCATACCAGACTGGGAGTTTTCCAACCTCCGAATCAGTCCCCCACTCTCCATCCGAACTTGAATTCATTTCTGAATGAACAATCACCCGAGGAGGCACTACATTAGTGGCTGCAGATCTCATTCCTTTAGGAATTATTTGTGGGCACACAGGTCGAAAGACAGCCAAAGGCCTACCTTTTTTGATTAAAGCATCATATATGCTCTCCTCCATATCTCCTTTATAACTTTCATTATCCGTATCCCTTGTTCCGTTTTTGTTTTTCTTTGTTGTACCATTGACTCTTTGCTCTATTCTCATTTCTTGTTTGTCATTATTGCCATTTCCGTCTTCTAATTCTCCATCTCTTTTTAGGTGGGGAAAGGATTTTCGCGAAACATATCTCCGAATCCAGTCCGCATGTACCACCTGTTTGTCTTTAGGTTTGGATAAGTGCTTTATCTCAAAATTCACGGGTCCTACCCTTTTAAGTATTCTGTATGGACCAGAACGCAGTTTGCGCAGCTTCCTTGTTTTACCACAGTTTTAACTGAGGAGTGTACAAATAAACTAATTTTCCCTCTGTGAATTGTTGTTCTTTTGCTTTCTTATTTTTCGCTTCCCGATATTTTCCTAAGTTTCATCTAGATTTTCAGCAGCCATCTCGTATGCCAACTAGATTCGTGAATGACATCAAGGCTGACGTCACGCCCTGGGACCCCTTTGTAGGAGGTTCTAAGTGTTTATTTCCTTTCCTTTGTGTTTGACCCTTTTGTTTCACTCAGCTTTGTAATTTCGTATGGATAAGTTCTACTGTGTTAGTGTGCAAGAGTTTGCACACAAGTAATAAAGTGTTTCATCTACATAAGCATCGATTGAGTTTATTCATCAGGTTATGGGTCCTGTATGCTTCGAAATGAAACAGTGAGTAAAATTTCATCAAAATTATACTGAAATTCTGAGTTGTAGGAAATCCACGCTGGATAGGCCTAAACTCACCACACCACGTGTTCGAAAGGGTTAAAAGAATCCCAAGCTAAGGGAATGCTAAAACTCTGTTCGAAACTAGTGTAAAACATTGGAAATAGTTTGCTGTTCTTCGAGCTGTTTTGCGAAACAACTTTTTCGTCGTTCCCATTGGATTCTTCTGGACATCATGGGAGACTACAAAATCGAGAAGCTGAAAACCCAGAAACCTGAGGAGATCGATGAGAAATACACGATCAAGAACGACGAGGCCGTGGCCCGTATACTCCTCAGTGTAACGGGAGGACAGTTGTGACACTTCGCAAAGGATCATCACGCCAACGAGATGTGGATCGCGCTCGCGGAAGCCCACGAGCGGAAGTCCAATAATAGTTTTTTTCTTAGCAAAGAAGCTATTCTCCTGCAAGTCTGTCTCCGGGACGATGCAGGCTCACATCGACGGGATCATGGAGCTCCGGGAGAAATTGGCAGTGGCGGGAGAAGACGTTCTGGATCATTACATTGTCGCGGCGATGATGATAAGCCTTCCGGAATCTTATGGCTTGATGGTCATGACCCTGGAGGGCATGGATAATCGATGATGGCGATACGGTACGTGACCAACCATCTCCTCGACATGTTTCTGCGGAAACAAGAGGGAAAGACTGAGGACAACTCGAGGGTTGCACTGGTCGCAGAGCCAGAACGTGGCGGAACTTGCAGAGGCGGAGCTTGCAGAAGCAGTGCCAAGAAACAAGTCCCGGGACAAGGGAAGAAATCCAGAAAACTGGGACTAAAAGGCCAGAAGACTGCGGAAACACGCGTGTGCCACGTGTGTGAGAAACCAGGTCACTTTAAAGCAGACTGTTTCAAGTACCGGCGGTTCCTGGAAAGCCAGGCGGCAGAAGCCAAGGTAGCTACAAAAATGGGAGTTAAAGGAAACTCCAATCACCTCTATTTCGTCAAGTCAAGGTAGGTCCCGGCAGAGGTATCCAACGAATGGATAATAGATTTGGGAGCTACATGCAGCATCACCGGGGATCGGAAATTCTTAATGGAACTTCGAAGTACCGATGCGGAAGTCAAAGTCGCCGACCGCCACACTATCAAGGCAGATAGAGTAGGCGAGGGCTGGCTCCGTTGTGATCTGCCGGACGGGTCAACGCAGGACATTCATCTGAAGAATGTTCTGTACATGCCATCGTTCGGGCAAGGCTTGCTGTCGGTCGTCCAGATTACGGACGGCAGGATGGAAGTAATGTTTTCCGGAGAAGAGTGCACGGTTCTGCACAAGAAGAAGACCATGTTCTCACCAGTCCAGCACGGTGCCCAACTGTACCGGCTGAAGGGGACGCTTCGGCCTAACACAGAAATGGCAGCCGTTACGGCTACTGCACCATTTCAACAATGGCACCGCCGTTTCGGACATTGAGGGAGGATCTTGTGGACGGTGTGGAAGTCACCGGGGAATTCGACAACTGTGCAGGCTGCAGAAGCGGCGCAATGGGCAAGCTGTTGGCTTGCCCCTTTTCCGCCAGTGTTTCCCGAGCGGAGCAACCCATTGATCTGATCCACACGGATGTGTATGGACCGATGCAAGTGGAATCTCCGAGCAATAACCGTTATGCCCTCACCTTTACAGACGATTACTCCCGTTTCACGGTTGTACGTCTGATAAAGGACAAGAGCGAGGGGACTGCGGTTACCATCGAGTTCTTGGCAAAAACGTCAATGCAGTTCGACAGGACGCCGAAAGCCATTCGTTCCGACAACGGTCGGGAGTATCTCTCAGACAAGCTAAAGTCCTATCTCGTCCAGTAGGGGATACAACTCCAGCTGACCATCGCCCACACTCTGCAACAAAAGGGCATTGCGGAGAGGAAGAATCGCTCTCTCGTCGAGATGGCCCGAACAATGGTCATCGATGCTGGACTACCTCTGAAGTTCTGGGGTGAGGCGCTGGCAACGGCCGCCTACTTGCAAAACCACCTTCCGAGGCGAGCGGTGAGGACGACTCCGGTCCAACTGTTCCTGGGGATCAAGCCGAGGCTCGGTCACATCAGGGTGCTTGGATCGAGAGTCTACAGCCTTGTGCCGAAGGAGCTGCAAAAGAAGTTTGACAACAAGGCCAGAGAAGGGATCCTCGTGGATTATGATGGTGACTCCAAGGGATACCGGATTCTCGATCCCGACACGGCAACAATTTGGGAGGCGAGGTCCGTTAGGATCATGGAATCGGCTGAACGAAGTTCCGCCTTAGCAGTTCCAGCACAGCCAGAAGGGGGCACGTTCTCTGTCTTGAGGGAGGGTGAGGACTGGATCCCATCTTCATGTGTTCCGAAGCAAACAGTGTGTGAGCATACTAATGCGGAGGTTCCTGCTGCGGAGGTTCCTGCTGCAGAGGTTTCTGCTGCGGAGTTTCCTGCTGTGTAGGTTCCTGTTGCGGGAGTACCTGAAGCAGGGGTTGCAGCTCCCAGGCAATCGTCTAGGGTGAACTTAGGAGTTCCACCACTGCGGCTGACTTACCTCGTGGATGCTGGCACGGCTTGTGAGCCCACCAGCTGGGAAGAGGTAACGTCCATGTGCATCCGTGAGCGGTTGTTATGGATGCAGGCAGCGCAAAAGAGATCAACTCGTTCCACCAACACGAAGTTTGGAAACTGGCGGACCTTCCGCCGGGATGACGGGCGATCTCTGCAAAGTATGTGTTTTAGGAGAAGAGAGATGCAGAAGGAAGTATCCACTCCCACAAAGCACGATTGGTGGCCCGAGGGTTTACCCAGACGTTCGGAAGGGACTTTGAAGAAACCTTTGCCCCTGTGGTAAAACACGAGACAGTCCAAGTGCTCCTGGCTGTCGCGGCGGCACAAGGATTACACGTGCGACACCTGGACTTGAAGTTGGCATATCTCAATGGAGAGCTTACTGAGGAGCTCTACATGGAACAGTCGCCCGGGTTCGCAGTGTCCGGTCAGGAGACCAAAGTGCTGCGGCTGAAGAAGAGCCTGTACGGGTTAAAACAGTCTGCTTGCGCTTGGAATCAAAAGGCAACATCCGTGTTGGCCAAACTCGGTTTCGAAGAGGGAGAAGAGGACAAGTGCCTCTTTTCACGGAAGGAGGCCGACGGAAGTTTAACGTACGTCCTCTTGTATGTCGATGACCTACTCGTGGCGGGATCGACAGAAGACGTCTCCGCCCAGGTGGGCCGGCAGCTGGATCAGCACTTCTCCACAAAGGACCTCGGTAGTGCGGGACACTACCTAGAAATCTAGGTGGAACGGGAACAAGGTGGTTCTTTCCTCCTGCACCAACGGACGAAGATCGCCGAGATGTTGGAGGAGCACGGCCTGCTTTAGCCAAAGCCTGTCGCAACTCCAATGAAGACTGGGTTCACAAGTGAACCCATCGGAGGGAGTCCTAGATTGCCAAATAACCGCGGTTATAGGCAAGCTATAGGATCCCTGCTGTACATTGCCACAGTGTCGCGGCCCGACATCGCAGCAGCTGTAGGATATATGTGCAGGAAGGTCGAGGAACCCATGGAACGGGACTGATTGGCAGTAAAATGCATCATGCGGTACTTGGCATCAACCATCGAGCAGAAGCTGCAGCTGTCTGCCGATTCCTCGACAACGCTGGTTTGCCACGTTGCCTCCGATTTTGCCAGAGATAGGGTCTACCGAAAGTCAACCAGCGGGTATGTGTTCTCCATCGGGCACTGTGGTATGGTCAAGCAGGAAGCAAACTACGGTGGCACTTTCGTCCACTGAGGCTGAGTATGTTGTGGCATCTCATGCTTGCCGGGAATGGCTATGGCTGCGTCAACTTCTGGTGGATCTGCGGATCCCTGCGGAAGGAGCAACTATTGTCCACGAGGATAACCAGGGCTGCATCCGGATGATCGAGTCGGATCATTCGGGACCATTGACGAAGCATGTCGATGTTTGCCACCACCATCAGCGAGACCTGAGGGAGGGGGATCATCGAGATGCGGTATTGTCCGACCGGGGAGATGCCTGCGGACACCTTCATGAAGCTGCTGGGGAAGGATGTCTTCATCAAGTGCAGGGATGTCATCGGCCTGAGGGCCTGAACCTCAGTCGGACGGAACGCCGAAACAGGGAAGCAGGGAGAGGACCGGTGGGCGGCAGGCATCCGTCAAAAAGGGGTGTTGGCATTTGGGATGCACCACCTGCTTGCCCTTAGAGCCAGTAGGCGTCCGGATGACAACCCTGCATGGCTAGTGACGTCAAGGCTGACGTCATGCCCTGGGACCCCTTTGTAGGAGGTCTCAAGTGTTCATTTCCTTTCCGTTGTGTTTGACCCTTTTGTTTCATTCAGCTTTGTAATTTCGTATGGAGAGGTTCTACTGTGTTAGTGTGCAAGAGTTTGCACACAAGTAATAAAGTGTTTCATCTAAATAAGCATCGATTTAGTTTATTCATCAGTAACCATTTGTGTTCTTTTCCCAATCTTTTGAGTTGTCCCTGGAATGATTCACCGATCCGGAGTGGGATGGAGTACCACTGCGCAACTGACGTTCAGTTCGACCCAAGGTAGCTATCTGTTTTTGTAAAGTTTCCATTCCCTTCTCCCACTGGGCCAATCTCTCTACCACGGCGTGGACTATATGGTTTTCAGCATTTTCCTTCGGAACAGCGAAGTTTACCTTGCCACGCTCTAATAAAAGAGCACTGATCTCTATCAGTTCGGCTTGCTTTATAGCGTCTTCCATGTCATCCACATTCAGCTTGATGACATAATCCGCATATTATAAAGCACCTTAGTGTTTGGGTTGGCTACACACTTTGTGCATGTGGTGGCGCCACTAGACCAGCATTCAAGATGGCGACTTCTTTGTTTAGGAGGAATCTGTATGGAGAAATTTTTTATCTTGTAAGTGACCTTTTTCTCATTTATTTAACGTTTTTTATCTTCAAATTGGAGTTGGAGAAATACCTATTTCCTAAGGAATCTCCACATCAAAATATTGTTCAAAAGAAAATTATATTTTTCGAAAATTTTCTTTTTCTCACACAATTTCCTTGCCCAGAGGGTTAGAAATATAATACTACTTCGCAGATATTACATTCCATTTTCATTTATTGATCAAAAGTGGTCCTTTATTCTGAATCTGGTGGCCAGATTTGAATAAGGCCTTTGGAATAGTTTAATTTAACTCAGATACGATTCACTTGACAACATGGGTTTTTATTCCTAAGCATACAATACTTTCTTTCTCTTTTTTAGTTTAACTTCTACTAGACATTTGGGGCCCCCTTTCTAGAATGAATTGGAGAAATAAAATTTTGTGTTTTATGTGTCTTACCATCGAAATGGGAAGTATCTCTGAGACGAACAGATCCGAAATAGCTCACTCCTTCCTTCGATATCCTCCTTCCTCACTTCAATTCTTTCCACTGATAACTCCACCTTTCCACTGCTAATTCCAATTTTCCACAGAAATTACAATTTTCCACTTTTTACTGCTAATTCTAATTTTTCAAATTTTTCCTCCAATCCTCTCTAGCTAAATCCTCTCTCCTCGAAATCTTCTTCCAACTACCCCTTTCTCCTTGTCTTCCATTCTGTTTTGTTTTTCCCTTAGTTTAATTCCGTTGGTCAGTTTCTAATTTCTTTCATCATTTTTTCTTTTTCCAGCCAATTGCCCATGTTTTTGGTCTGGTCCCAGGATGACGTACTTTCTTGGCCCCTGGATGACCTGAGCGAGGTCTGGCCTCCGGTGCTGGCCAATAAATTCTCATCCGGAAGATGGCCCCAATTGGTGCACAAAGGGTTTGTAATCTTTTTGATGTGCCGCGTTTTATTTTTTCCAGGTGCTTTTTATTGGAGATCAATAAAAGGTAAGAGATGTTTTTTGCCCTTCATTTGGTCCAATTTAGGAAAAAATGTTTTTTTAGTGGCTTTGCTGTTGGTTTCATTGTTGTTTTATTATTTGCAGGTGCGCATCTCCACCGTGGGAACCAAGGAAATTCAAGTAAGTTTTTTGAAAAGTATAAATTTTTTGTCACATCCAGGTTACATGGTGAAGCTGGAAAAACTAATTAAATCAGAGCCATGGAAACATTAATTACTACATAGAGATAAATACTAGTAATACGCAAAAATATATCCAATTGTGTGAAAGTTAAACATGACATCATGGATTCTGCTGTAGGACAATCTTTAACCCAGTAAGATAATCTAAAATCCATTCATCTTTTAAAGGTAATCGTGCATTCGTCGCTTGGTCCACATGGAGAATGCAAAAAGTTGCAAAACAACTGCAGTGGACATGTCACCTCAGCTGCGAACAGATCGACTACTGAAAGTCATATAAGTTTCCAATCCTGTCGTAAAATTGGGCGAAAATCCACATTCACAATATTGTAAAGACCATCGTCGTGTCTCTCTATTGTGAACCGGTCAACGTCCGACGTCGAGATAGTGACGTATTTTAGAATCGTCCTTACAGTGGAACCCTGATTTGATGTTGTCCATTTCGCACATTATCCCGCTTCCCTCGTCATTTTATGCTGGTCCGTGGAAATTGCCTATATTATTTGTAACCCCGATTTAACGTTTTCCCGTTTCGTATGTTTTTTACCGCTGGACCTATGAGAAATGTAGAATCGGGGTTCCACTGTATAACAATTCTCTTGTCACAAACATCAGGTTTGTTGTTTGTTTGGTTGATTTTTAACGTTGGCCTATTTCTGCAATACGAGGGCTAAACACCAACGCCAGGGGATGAGCCTTCAACACCTACCTGGGAATTTTGCCTACGAGGGGGGATTTCCACCCCCTCTCGAGGGGTCTTTTAGGTGCTTCAATCAACACCGGGCCTCAATTTAAATTCTCATCTGAAAGAGCCGCCACTTAGAAAATTTCTCCTATCCTTAAAATTTCCACCAAGCTCGACCTGGGAGAAAACCCAGCATCTTAGGATCAAGAGGCAAGCACGTAACCCACTCGACCGCCGGCGTCGGCACACAAAAATCAGGTGAGCATTTTGTTTGCTTATAAGCTAAAATAAACTCAACATTTCAAAAAAGAAAATTGGAAAAGAAAATTTCAAAAAATAAAATTCCAAAAGTATAATAAAATAATTATCAAAAAATAAATAAAATTTCAAAAACTTAAATTTAAAAATAAAATTCCAAAAATACAATAAAATTTAAAAAAATTAAATTCCATAAACATAATAAAAAAATTTTCAAAAAATAAGCTAAAATTTAAAAAAATAAAATTTGAAAAATAAAATTTCTAAAAATTCCAAAAATAAAAATAAAATAATTTTAAAAAAATAAAATTAAATTTAAAAAAAATAAAATAAAATTTCAAAAA
>JAQGAE010006265.1:0-10309 GCA_034696685.1 Julus scandinavius
AATTACCTTTGACCTCAGTTAACCAGCTAACAAATTCAGGATGTTGTTGATTATCAAGCCACTGTTAGTTGAATTTGGTCTTCTTATCTGACATTTTGAATTTAACTGCAGAATAAGCCTAACTAAAAAACCAGTCCACTGAAGTTAACTGCAAATAAGTTCACATAAGACACATCAGAAAATGTGAGTGTTGATACTTGGGAAAAGAATCTTCTACTTTGCAGGGGTGGCTGGCGTGAGGGGACCAAATATATATTTCCTGTCCTGTGTTCTAAATAAAGGCCACTGAAAACTTAGTCACAAAGTTAAACAAACAACAGGGTGACTAAGCATGAAAGGAGTGAAGATAAACTTGATCTCTATGATTACACTCCCCAACAGCTTGAAGATTTAAAAATATATATATATATATTGTCAATAGTATAAAGCCTTATTTTTTTCTTGACCAAATTGCTAATTTTCCTGACTTTTCTAGCAAAAAAGGCTATTTTTCCTGATTTTTCCTGACTTTGCAGAAACTGGCAACCCTGGAAATGATAAGGAAGGCCTTTATAAGATTAAGGCACCTGTATGAAAGCTGTAGGGAACACCCAAAAGTGACCTTAATCTTAAGTTTAAAAAAATCCAAAATTGAAGTTCCAGATTTGAAGATTAACATCAATGGTGGACATTCTATTAAGTGTAATGACTTCCACCCTCATTCCGTTTATATGGTGTCCACAGTCCAGCAAACTAACTTAGTGTTTAGAGTTCAACAATTTTCATATTGAATTGCACTGACTTTTTCCAAATATTACATTTTTCCCTGACTTCTCCCTGAGTTTTCCATGTAATTCCAATTTCCTTGGCAATTAAAGGTTTTCCAGGTCTGGGGGAACCCTGATGTATGTTAAAAGCTATTATCACGCAAATGAAATGGCATTAACATTTTAAATACTTTGTCTAAAGCTTAAGTGGGTCTACTAACGCTAATCCACAAGCACCTCAACATATGCCTCACCTTCGTGACTTTCTCCCGGTGATTGTCTTCCAGACGTTTTTCTGCAGCCTTGAATTCTTCGTGCTCTTTCTTGGGATTGAAATGACTAAAGTAATAATCCGGCATTGAAGTTGGAAGCTCGGTCGATGTCACTGTCGTAGTAGCAGCTGGTGTGCTTATCACATTGTTGGTTAAATCTATTTTAACCTTGGAAGCTTCCTCCTTGTCATTTACAGATTCACTTTCCTCATAATCTTCGTAGGTGTCTTCATCTGTGTCATCATTGATATGCTCGTCATCTAAGGTATCCTCGCTTACAGCAAAAGCTTCATTACTGGTTTCCTTGGTATCTTTTTGATCCTGATGAATCGATTCTAATTTCATAGCAAGCACGGACTGCTTTCCGGACTTGTTATGTGGGCAGCACACAAATTCAACTCCTGAAAAAACATCAATGCCACAAGGAAGCAGCATGGCAAAACTTCTTAGCTGCATCCCACGTCGATTACATGATTTAGCTGCAGTCAAGTTCCAGTCATCAAAGTCAAGGCATTTACTCTGATTGTGGATGTGATCAAAGAGGCAATGCTCAGGCACCAGCAATGCATCCGACTGAAAGAGCCCTTCTAGATAAAAAACAAGTAAACAGAAAAACATCAAATCTACTTGAAAAAGTCTAAAGAAAACAAGTTCAACTGCACCATTCTAAAATTTAGCTCTAAAATTAGAGTGGGCCAACTTTTATATACACTTGAGTGCAAAAAATTTACTCACCTGCATGAATCAAGTAAAAATGTTTTTCTCACCTGCCAAATGTCCAATTTAAAATCGGAAATGTGATAAATTATAAAGATAATTCGCCCAATGTGCATAAAATTCCTGATGCATCCTTGAGGCGAAAAATGCTGAACACAAAGAAACCCAAGTTTGCATTATTTATGCCTTATGCATTGTTCAGGGTTCCCCCACAAATAAAATATTCAACTTCTGACTTTTCCAGGTTTAGAAACAAATTTCCCTCACCAGCTTAAACAACACTAACTGCTATAACAGTGCTAAAGCTAAAGATAATATTTCTAAAGCAGAAAAATTGGAGTTTAAATACCGAAATTTCCTCGCCTATTGTTATTAATTTACGCAAAAGATTATGAAAATCAAATAGCAAGGCTTACCAAAAATATTCCCAAAGAAATAATATTATTTTTCAGCAAATGTGATAAAACACTATTCACAACCTCTTTATGGGCATGTCACATGACAAATGTATAGGAAATGATAAGGAAGGACTTTAAAAGATTAAGGTACCAGGAAGAAATCTGTAGGAAACATCAAAAGGTGACTTTGATCTTTAAGTTTAAAAAGGGCCGAAATTCAACTTCCAGATTTGAATATTAACATCAACAGTGGACAGATATTCCATTAAGCATAATGACTTCCACCCTCATTCTGTCCATATGATGTCCACAGTCCAGCAAATCAACTTAGTGTTTAGAGTTCAACAATTTACACATATTGAATTTTCCTGACTTTTTTTCAAATATTACATTTTCCCTGACTTGTTGTGAGACGTTCAGTTCCCTGGCTTTTCCAGATCTGTCTGGGAAAACCCTGTTGTTGTACCCCTGAGGCTGTGTTTCTGAATGCAATTTGATTATCAGAGCTTAATGAACACACATCCAAACATTGTTAATAAGTAGCCGCACAAGTTCCAGAGAAATTCCGCAGAAATCCTTTTCACACTAGGCGAATTATAAACAGGAATAAATTATCTATAAAACACATTTTTCCGATTTTAAATCGGACATTTCGTCACATTTTTACTTGATTCATTCAGGTGAGTAGATTTTTTTGCACTCAAGTATATTTTGGCTATTTTCCCGAATTAAATAACTACATTTTAAATGATGATCATTCACGCTTCATTTTCAATTCCATTAATCATATATCAATCAAAACTTTCGACTGACTCAAAATACATAAAATGTGAGCCTCAATGCTGCTAATCATGTTAAAATTCTAAGCTGTGTTTGTCAACAAATAATGCTAGGTGGGGTAATGATTATCCTCCTTTTAATCGTGAGACCTAGGTTCTATTCTCGGGGCTGGCAATCTTACCTGGTTAAAAAAAGCTGTTAAAAACAACAACACAATCTAATCCTGATAGCCATATGGGAAGAGTTCGTTCAGCTTGTTCATAGATGAGTTAAGATTGAGCAAACACAAAAACTTGCCGGTGTCTCATTTGGTTTATATAGAAACTAAGAATGTATGCATGCAGGCCACTCACGTGCCCAATATTAACAAATAATCTCTGCAGAGCTCAGAGGGCATGGGTTATGGAACATGAAGAATGGCGAGCTAAGCAATGATGATCTGCTCTGTCCAAAGAAAAATGCAGATTCAGGAAACGGATACTTGCCAACATTTTAGCTGGCTTGAAAGAGGAACTCTCAATAACAATTTCTTGCACAAGAATTGTCCCTATTTGGTGGAGGAAGTCTGTGCTGATTTGGGTTGGTGGATGTACCGACCTCAATATCCTCCAGAATAGTTCACTGATAGTAGTAAGTAGTGAGTTTTGATTTATCAGAGATCTTTTGTTCAGCCCTAAACAGGTTGACTTAAAAATGAGTAAAATCCCATTAAATGCACACATTGTAGAAAACTTGTTTACTTTTCTTGTTTATCAGTTTCTTTAACATTTCCATGGGTAAAATTTTGCTTCCATACATCTGCTTTGGAAAATAACGTATTATACCCTAATTTTGTTAAGCAGTGATGCTTAATTCATCAATTAGTTGCAAAATAAGAGTTAATTTTGAAAATATGCCAATTACTAATCAATAGTGACTGACTGATACGTGCCTCCGTGCTGTGTCGCATCACCCCGAGCTGTTTGTCTGCCTGTTTAACTCCTGCCTGGCATTGGAACATTTCCCCATAAAAGCTGATGCGTGTGATCCCGAAGCCACAGCGCGAGGACTATTCCCTGCTATCTGCATACCACCCCATTGGCCTACTCTCCATTTTTGGGAAGGCCTTAGAGAAGGCTATGGTGGGGAGGGTAAACCATGCCATCCAGCACTCTCTATCCCTTCTACAGTTTGGTTTTCGCACGCAGGTCTCCACCGTCGATGCCCTGCGCTCTGCTATTCAACGGATTGAGCAGGATAAATCTGGTAGCATGCAGGTTGTGGCAGTCTCCTTGGACATTAAAGCGGCATTCGACCATGCTTGGCTCCTTTGGAAGCAGTGTCCATCGAATCTTGTCGGTCTGATTGATTCTTATCACTCAGACCGCACGGTTTGCTTGGATCTTGCCGACGCCCGTGCTGAGCTCGATACCTAGCGTGGATGTGTGCAGGGTTCTTGCTGTGGCCCACTCTTCTGGAACATTATACTGGATGACCTTCTCTGGCTACCCCTTCCCCACGGATGCCATCTCCAAGCATTTGCGGATAATGTGTTCCTGATCGTCTCTGCAGTTTAAGTTGAGACCCTGCTTGCCTCTACTAATGTGACCCTCGCCACTATCTCCGATTGGGAAACCAGCAAGATGCTTACTTTTGGTGCAGGTCTGGTTATCGAACGGGTGCCCAGCGTGCGTGTATAGGCGTCTTCATTGACAATCGTCTGTTTCACGCCTCACGTCAAATGGGTCCTTGGCAAAGTGCAGTTAGCATATAAAACATGTTACGCATCGCCCAGATCTCCTGGGGTGTCTCGTCCTTCATTCTACATACCCTATACCTCAGGGCTGTGGAGCCTGACGGTATGTATATGACAGAAATCTGGGCTCGTGCCGACCTATACAAGTATGTGCGCAAGTGGCTTGATGTCTTACAGCGCCCTTTTGTCATTGCTGCTGCCAAAGCATATCAGGCCTCTTTGGTGGCGGCCCAGGCCATCTCCCAAATTGCGCCACTTCATCATCACATCGGTGAACTTGCTCAACTCACAGTTGGCCACCACACCGGCATAACCACCTTGTTGCCTGACGATCGCCACCTCGAAACGTAGACCCCTGCATCTAACCCTTTTGACCCTGCCGCTCGCCTTTTCATCAGCTACTCTCTCGCCAGATTCCAGCAGGACATGGACTCTACTCCTCTTGGCCTTCTGAACATCTTCACCGATGGTAGCAGGTCTGCGAACGGGGTGGGGGCGGCCTTTGTCGCTTACAATGTTAATGGCGAGATCTAAACTAAGAGACTGAAACTCGCCTCCTACTGCTCGGTCGCCCAAGCCGAGTCCCTAGCAATACTGCCTGCGACGGAGTGGGCGGTGACACGTCAGGCATGTTTCAGTCTTTAGCGACTCCAGGAGCATGCTGGATGCCATGCGTGACCGTTCGTCAATGAACCTATTTGTTACTGCCATCCAAGCAACCCTCTCGCACGCTATTCAACTTGTACTCACCACGTCGTTTGCGTGGGTCAAAGCCCACATTCGGATTGCTGGAAACGAACGGGCTAATGCTTTTCTTGGGGGGTTGCCCTTCTTTGGACGGCCCCGGTTTACGACCTCATCCCGCCCAGTTTTGTCGCATTTAATCTTCGAGCAGCTGTGGAGGCAGTGGCAGCAACTCTTTGAAACCGCAGCACGGACCTCCCGGGAGCAGGGGAAGTTTCACGTCTCTTTTCACCTCACCACCCTCGCCTTTGCAAGCAGACTTCACGCTACTCGGCAGCCTCACTTCCTCACTACGCAGTTTCTCACCGGGCACGGCGCTTCTTGGGCCTATCTTTATTGGTTTCATGTTGCCCCAAACCCTGACTGCCTTTGTTGCCCTGGCGAACCCCAGACGTGCTCCCACATCCTTTTCTACTGCCCTGCCTTCTGCGCGGAGAGAGAACGGGGATTCTGAACACACACGCCTACGAACATTTGGTTGACAAAGAATACTGTAAGTTCCTTAAACTCACCATGGGAAAGCTTAATTCATTAAACGGGGCTCGCCCTTTAACTGCCACATATATTTGATTGTTTATTGCTGTCCTATCTTAACCTCACTAACACTTCCAATGTTAATCCTGTTTTCCTTGACTGCACTGACACACTAACTCCTCATGTTCTCCATCTCCAATGCTCCCCATCCCTAATAACCAATGCCCTATGTCTTGCCTTTGCATCAATCTTCACCCCACGTTTCCATTCAATTCTTTTTTACATTGTTAATCTTAACTCTTACTTTTTATATATCATTTAAACATTTTATCACTTACTATTTTTATGCATGTTATACTCTTATGTATTATTTTATTGTCACATATTGCTCCATCATCGGTAACTGCACCCATAATCACCCCATGTTTCGATTCCTACACTGTCCCCACCTCAGCGCTGTATCGCTTAGCGGCGCTTCCCCCAAATGGGGGATAAATGTTCAATAAAAAAACATCTATGAACATCAAAATGCAACATTTAAGATAGCCAGCCTAGTTAGGAAACGAACCTGGATCTCCCAATTGTCAGGCGACTAGTGTTACCACAAAGCCACCCTGCTCACCACCTTCCCCAATATTCAGTTCTGTTAAGAATATTTTTTTAAACATTAATGTGGTTATTACCATTTTTATAGAATTTAGTTTTTCACTAAGTTCAAGCAGGAATGAAATCTTGGAATGAAAATTTAGATTAAAACTTAGCTTAGAATAAAATTTATATTGTACAGTACATTAGTGGCTTGTCATGGAAGCCTCATGTCACGTTTCAGTACCATCATTTTTGAATTAACAGTGCATCATCAAATTATCCAAACAAGCAATAGTGGTGAATAAATGCACAACTGCGACCATAATTACAATGAAATGGACTGGAAAAATCCTTTACAATAAAGAACTCCAAATTGAGCCAATAGGATCTATTTCAGTGATGATAACTACATAATTAAGTGCAATTCACAATGCAACCATATCTCGCTTTACAGCCTAGATATGTTCTGGAAAAAGTAGGCCGTAAAGTGAAAAGCCTTACCACGAATCAATATATATAAGTTTTTTGGGCGTATATGCAAAAGCATTGCGAGTCGTAAATCGAAAAAGTGCCATAATTAAAAAAGGCCGTTATAGCGAAAGGACGTATAAAGAGCGGCGGTATAAGTGTAATAAATTACAATAGTGAATTTGGTTCAAGTTTCAGATGATGTGCAATTGAGCGTTTGTTCGCCGATATTTGACGTCGAATATTAAAAAGTTGGCGATCAGCATTTAACAGTAACCAAAGTTTGGCATCTTCTGGAAGAGCAAATTATGTTATGGATATTCAAAAATTAAGGCACTGAAACGCAGCATAAACACCTATAGAAATAAACTTCTGAGCTGTGTTTGAATACCGCTACTATAAAGAAACAACCGACATTTAAAAAAACATGCCCCATAATATGTCATCAATCAACATATTTTGTATAGCACTAAAATAACTATATTTTTATCAACTTTCGATGTCTATCGATGTCTACAGCCAAATACACCAGAGATTATTTATTTAAGTTATAAAATTGCATCGTAGCTGCTTTTGCTTCTCATATCAACACCAATAATTAATTTGCCAAAGTATGTTAAGGTTCCAAATACTACAGTTCTATAACCCACTTCTTAAGTATATAGTACCTAAACATCGGTAGGGCTTCACGATGTGAACATCCTTGCATTTCAGTTGTCCAACATGACACCAGTTATCAATTCTGAAATAATGACTAGCCTCAACAATGTTAGTAATGTCCCTTTTAGGATATACCTGAAATGAAATAAAAAGTACAAAAATCAATAAAACACTAAGTAACAAAAACAACTTTGGCCAAAGTTAAAATGAAAAAAATATATATTTGGTCAAGTAAAATGGTCTTGTTCCATATGCTCTAATTTACATTTCAGAATTTCCTTATCATCAAGAAACAGGGAAGTACCTTTCTACAGTATTCCAGAATTTCCAATTTGTCTTTTGAGCAAACTGCTTTGTCTTCCAGGTCTGTCACCCAATGACCAGTGCTGTCAATATATTGATTATGGTATTTCTGTTTTGCATTACACAACATCGCCACTTGGGGTTGAAAATGTGATGACGGAACATAACTTCCTACAACAGCCTGAAAGAAATAAAACGGATCAACATGAAATATTCCTTGTAAGTAAAATTTACCCCAAAATATTTGCGTTAGGACATTTAAAGACAAACAATGTCAGGTTCTCTTACTTGAAAATAACCAATTGATTACCCATTTTCATTGCATGTTTCATCATGTATTAAGATGTCAATTAATTTTTAGAACATACACCAACCCGAAAGATGTTCACCAATGTAATTGCTCATCAGCAAACATCCTTTCGATGATAAAGAATATTTCAGTAAAAGCTGTGACCGCGTATTGCTTATGTCCTTGCCTTCAGGTAATTTCGACCTTCACATTTTTTTTTCTGTTCTATAATCGCAATAATAACGCCACCTTTTTCGTGCTTTTCCAATTATCAGCTGTTGAAATTTTTGTTAATTAACTTTTCGGGTTTTGTCCAGGTTGTTTTGGCAGGGGAATTTTTGAGGCACTTGATGTTCGGCGAGGAGAGAGAGGTGAGGCGAGAAGACCTCTTTCTAGAGCACCAAAGCATATCCTACCAGATCAGGATTAACATTAGAATCCTATTAATAATGCTTTGTACGATGTTTGTGAAATACCAATTTCCCGAGTGAATCCCTTTGCGAAGAATGCGTTTGCGGCCTGTCTTCTTTGTTCAAAACAACGTTCTTCAACCAAAGCAATTTTGTCATCGCTGCGTGCCGTCTGTGGTCTTCCGCTTTCTGCCGATCGGCGGAACCCGTTTGGTCTATCTTTTTAAAAAAAAATTCTAAAGTACAGCGAGACTACATCCTTTCTCTGTAAAGTCTTTGAGGATCTTCCTGACCAATTTTTATGCTCTCGCTGTTTGAGCAGATGTATCTCAATGTGCCACCTACGGGAAATAAAATTATGCTGATAACCAGCGCCACATTTTTTTTATTCAATTCAACTCAGTACCCTTCAGTCCGCAAATACATGCCATATGGTAGGGGGAGTTGCACCAAATTTCAGGAGAATGCTCCTACTTCAATAGCGACTGACTTAGTCATCATTGTTAAATTGAATCTTTACTAAGTCAGGACAATCGCCAGGTAGGCTATTCCAACGTCTAATCTCATGCAAAAAAGGACTAATAGTAAGCATCCGTTATGTCTACTCTTAAGAGTGGTCGTTAGGCGTTAATATATTGGAAACAAGATGTGAATTAAGAGAAAGATTATAAAAATCCTGAATAACTCCATAGATACATTTCGCGTCTGGACTACAAGATGTCCCAATTTAGGGAATGAAGAGAGAATGTCTATCACACTCGCAGAATAATGATAACTACTTTTAACAAATCTGGCTGCCCTTTCCTGGAGCATCTCTACACAGTCTAGCCATAAATACTGTCCACCAGTTGAATGCAAATATCTTGAGAACGAAAAGAGCTAGGAAAAAATAAAAACACCACTGAAATCAATGAATCAATATCTTTTTAAATCGTGTATAATTTATTCAAAATGTCAGCCATTAGATTCTACACATAGCTTCAATCGTGGAATAAACTTGTCGATAGTAGGTCGATAGAAGGTGTCTAGAGGAAATTCTGCGACAGATTTCTTCAGAGATGCCTTTAAGGACTCCACGTTGCGGTGAGGTTACGAACATGCTTTTTCTTCCAACACTGACCACAATTGATAGTCAAGCGGGTTCAAATCAGGACTTCCTGATGTCCAGTCTTCAGCGTGAATAAACGCCGGAATGTTGTCCTCCAGCCATTTTTGGGTCTTTTTCGCTTTATGCCCCGGAGCGGAATCCTGCTGGAATACCCAAGGCTTGTTTTTGAATAATGTCGTATTTAGGGGTTTAACCACGACCATCAGCATCTCTTGGTAAACTTTTGCCGAGGTTTTAACCCCTTTTTCGCAAAAACGAATAGCAGAGGCACCGTGATACGAAACGCCCCAACAAACCATCACTGAAGCGGGATGGTGACCTCTCTGGACCCTCGGAACCTTCTCCTTGGCTTCATAAGAGTTTCTAGCATAGACATGGTCATTCTGCTAGTTTAAGTCTCTTCTACTGTGAAAATTTTCTCGTCGGTAAACAGAATGTCTTTGTACCGACCATGGCCAAATTTATGAAGAAAGGTGTCACAGAATATCCTCTAGACACCTTGCGGACATTTCGAATCAATTATACAGGATTTAAAAGGTATTTGTTTGTTTGTTTGGGTGATTTTTAACGTTGGCCTATTTCTGCAACACGAGGGCTAAACACCAACGCCAGGGGAT
>JAQGAE010006266.1:0-10308 GCA_034696685.1 Julus scandinavius
GACAATTGTGACAAAGGGGTGGGGGGGTGTTTAAAAAGAGGCAAAAAAGTGTGACATAATTTATGGATCACCCCTAAGTAACGAGCAATAAGCAATGGTGTACAAAGTATGTGACTTGTGTGAAATTTATATAAATCACATTTTCAAAAGCTTATCCGTCTTTATGGGACTAGAAGTATAGGTTTGTTGAGGAACAGAGCCACAATTTATATAAAAAGTAATAGTAATTAAATTCGATACTACTTATTAAAGAAGTAAAGTATTTAATTTATTGTTTACATAATGCTTATAGGGGCTATTAATAAAGGACGACCCTGAAATTCCTTCAAAATTAAACCTAACACCTGTCCACAAGGTGTCCATTTTAGACCAGACCCCCCTCCAGCCCCCTCATGGACGTCTTTAATTTTTTTATTTTAAAGTAGGGTGCCCAGAAACTTTTTGGGACATACCAAGCACCCGCCTCGCTATCAATTATACGCCATTTTTCCAGATTATTCTATTTAACCGAAATTTCCTGACTTCGAAGTGAAATTCCAGCATAAAATTGGTGTTTAACACAAAGTTAGGCATAATTCCCGACTTTCCCAGGGGTTTTAAAAATTCAAATACGTTTGGGACTGGGGACACGTACATTCTCACTTATACGAATATGAGGGGGAACAGAACATTCTTCATATAAGTGAATACAATGTGCATGTACATGTACTAGCAGGTTTCGTGGTAACTATATTTTAATTAATAGAGAATAATTCTTCTTTAAAAAAATGTCGTTTAATAGTTTTGTCAATGTATATGTACATACAAAGAAGAACAGAAACAAAAAACAAGATGTATTTGATATAATCACAAACAATAAGGTACATGTAACTTAAGTTACATTTTCAGAAATGTGCTTATTTCGTCTTAAAAAACTGTAATTTTAGCTTGCTTGTTTTTCCTGCAAACTATACATATTATATAAGACCTGTTCGCAGTCAATAATAACATCAGACTCTTTTTCGTTTACTCTTTAGAACAGATGAAACGCTTCACAATGTGAAAAAGCTCTTCTTATAATTGAATATTATTTACACAAGGGGATTACATCAGGGGAAGGAATCGCCCTTTGTATAAGTGGAAGTTTCGTTTAACTGAATATCGTATAAGCGAATAATGCATTACACAGGGTTAAATGGAGTTTTGCCGGGGAGCAAGAAATTGTTTCTATAACTGAATGTTTCGTATAAGTGAGACTCCACTGTATATACTGCTCATTCCAAATATGCGCATGTAGTGAAATTTCACCGGATTGATTTTATAAACTTATAAAAATATTGAAAAAATATACATTTAAATCCAAAGCGTTTCACAGGCTGTATTTCCTGAATCCCTTCTGATCCACTAAAATAAATTCGAGTAGCGTGTATTGTAATCGTTAGAATGGCATTTTTTCCTCCCCACGTTTTCTTTCCTTACACTTGATCTAAATTCTTCTATTACTTTTTTTTTACTTTTATTTCTCAATCTGTGCTTTTCTTGGGAAGCAAACAGTTCGATCCGGCCACATAGTGAGCGACTTATCGTGGTTGGGGGTGCCAGATTACGTCTCTATTACGTCAATTAGATGTATCACCTGGGACAGAGAGGCAGGAAAAGGACAATCGTTCACCGTGATATATGGGTCCTCACGACCTTTTGAACGTCAGCAAAACAAGTGCTGGATATACGAGCATTTAAAAAAAAGAAACCTTTTTTTTCTTTTTTCTTAACACACACACACATATGCAGTTCTGTATGCAGCATATCCAATACATTGATGGGGGACTACTGAGGAGGTCCCTTGGTTTCCTTCAGAAAAAAACCCGAATCTTTACCCAACAATTCCATGCCAAAGTCATACTTCAAAAGAAACGATAGTCAGTAAATTACAATTGGCCCTTTTTATTTCGTCCTATTTTCCAACTCTCCCACTTCCCCACAATTACTAAACGAGAGAAGAAAGTTTTTTTTTTTAGTCTAACATTTTCCACTTTCGTGAAGAAGTAAGAATTTCTGGGATTGCTAACCAAAGAACCAAATGAGGGAGAAAAACTTAAGTAAGGCGAAGTGAGAAAAACAATCTTAGAGTAAAAGAAAATGTATGTAATATATCACGGTAAGGATATGCTAAAAAAAGATAGCAAAACTTATACTTATATGCTTGCGTAACATTTTATATTTCACCATACTTAAAAAGAAAACTAAATTAATTCATTTGGGACTGGAATTGAAATTCAATCATAATTAAGTTATAGTAAATGTTCCATTGTACCCGTTGTACTAAAATTAGATTTTACATAATATTAATTAAAACATCTCGGAAATAATAAAGGGAAAGCTGGAACATTGTGTAATTAATTTCAACTTTCGTAATTTTCGTAATTTTTCATAAATAATTTATGTTTATAAGCGTGCTATCTTATTCTCCTTTTGAACATATTGTTCATTTGAATTACAAATACTATATGTACAGTGGAATCTCGGTTTATGAACGTCTCTGTTTACGAACAAATCGCTTTACGAACACCACATGTGTCGCTTTACGAACTATGTTTCAGTTCACGAACACATTTCTCTGGACCACTAATAAAAGGTCCGAGTTTCTGCAATTGTTTTACTTGTTTCAGCAGAACATTTTTGTCATGGAGAAGTTTTACTAAATACAAGAAACATAAAAAAATGTATCAACATGTTTTAAAATGTCAAAGAAAAATTTATACGACAAAGAACGCATTAATTGTAATGAGAAAAATGTATTCGGATCACGAACAGGGTCAAGAAACGGATTAAGTTCGTAAACGGAGGTTTCACTTTAAGTTAAAAGTATTCTTCGAATTCATTCAAAATATACTACTTAAACAAATTATTGATTACAAGATATTTGTTGTTGCAATGTACGGAAACTTTGTCATACTGTACAATGAATAATCAAATTATACACAATAACTCCGTAAGTTCATGAATATTCAAAAGTATTTTGCGAAATTTACGCAAAATAATGCTAATTATTCGGTATAATTTCTTCATGGCCAAAGAATGTCTACAACTATCGAAGGTTCTTGAACATTCGGCTTACTTCAAACAATGCATTTCAAATCAATAAAATTGAAAATGGCTGCCAATGTTTTTAGATAAAGTAAATTTACTTTAGTGTATTTAGCAAAGTGCCTTTTAATGGATTTCGGTAAATTGATGCTATTATCAAAATGGAATTGTTTGACAAAGAATTAAAAATTAAATGGTCACAATTACGTTTTAAGAGAAGAAAAAAAAAACCCCAAAAACTATTTTCCCATAAAATACGTCAATATTCACGCATAGAATTTTAATGTGATGAAATGAGGGGTAAAATGCCGAAAATCCTATTACTGAGAGTCTGTAGACTTTAGCAGCTTAGATTTTTTTCTTCGTTTCCTCAACTAACTTTAGGATTCGTTATTTTAGAATCACTTTGGTCTTATTTTTAGTGATGGAAACTGAATTGATTTTTTTTTCAGTGACATTTCTTAGATTATTCACAGACAAGGAAAGTGGTAATGCTAGTTGGTTGGTTGGTAGTGCCAAAAATTGAATTTTCTTCAAAGTTAGAGAAATTCTTACATTAGAATGAAAGAGGAAGATGTCGCTTCAAGACACCAGCCTTGGCAGACATAAATTCTTGCATTAAGCCTGAAGCACACTTCTATATGAAAATATAGGATTTCCAAATGCACATATGCAAGTATATCTCGGTAGCAACGTGAATAAAATAAGGCTAATTAGGAAACTAAAGCTTGAATGAATAAATAAAAGACTCTTGATAATTGTACATTGTGTTTGTCTTAAGCAAATAACTATCAAGTTTAAAACAGTCATTAAATCTGCGACAACAAATACACTCGTGTTGTGTGCACATGACAACTCGATAAATAAACTAAAATCATCGTTTTCATGCAATAAATTTAGTGCCAATTGCATCATTTCTCACTTTGTGTTTTACATACCTCTTGTTTTTTAAAAAAATGAACATAATCATATAAAACAATTTACATACTGTAAAGTAAGCGTTAAACGGAAACTGCTGACAATGACATCTAAATAATTCCCACAGCTTCTTTATGTACACTGCACTAATATTTTAATAAATATCGCGAACATTTTAGCTTAATTAATTATAAACAGCTGTTAATGGCAGACTAGTTCTACAACAAAATAAATGTTTCCAAAAATTGAACGTTTTTAAAGTGCAAGGAAGGATGACAAGTGTTAAATGAAGTATTTTAAGTTTACTACGTGTTTATTAAACTGATAAATGTATGTTCTGGTGGAAAAAATCATATATGGGCTATGAATGGATAAACATATGGCTAGTCCTGAAATTAGACATATCTAGACATACATATATGACAAATAAAAGCCAATAAATGCCATACAAAACAAGCCAGCTTCTTGGGAAACCTATGAAATGCAAATTTATATACAAATGAAAATTTGAAATTAACTGTACTTAATTTTGTTATACCTGCATTGGTTATAATTTTTAAAGTAAATTAATGGCGAATTACTTAATCGACCGTTAAATTTCATTAGTTTACAATACACTGAAGATCTTTTAAAAAAACTAAACAAAAATTCTCTTAAAATTCCTATCACAATGGATTTACAAGACCACTAAGTTATTAAACTTTATTTTGTGGCCTTATATGACCATATATGTCCATTCATAAGTTAAATATTTGTCCATATAGTTTTTTTTACCAAGGTTGACACCCTTCCAGTCATTTTCCCAAAAGAAAATAGTTTAATCCAGTTTGGACTTGTTCACATAGTGTAATACTATATTTCTCACCACCTTTTCCCAGTAATTAATAATTACATCTTAAGATTATAATAAATTATAAAATACTGACAGTTTGAATTATTTAATTTCCGTTTCCTAAAGCAAATAAGACTTATAATTTTTACAAACTAATTTTTAAAATCCATATTATACATAGAAAAAATCTATTTTAAAGTCCAATTTAGCTAACATGTCTTCTTCCAGAAACGTTTCAATATCGAGATGTGACCGCAAAGCACTCCAGACAATGTTTTCCATAGAATATCAATTTTTTTAATGAAATATTTAAACAAAATTTAACTAAGACGCTATGTCTGTCAGTAAATCTAAAAAAGACTAAAATGAAGTTGTTTGAAACGCCTTTAAATATATATAGGGAAGCTGAAGTTCTTTATCCAGAAAAGTGGTTTATGGTGTTACAGTGACAAGTGTTTGAAAACAAGGGAGGAAAACACGACGCGGTAAGAAAAGACGAGAGGAAATTTAATTAATTTATCGAGTAATGAGTTTTAAGAAAAGATTCATGATTGACTAAATTGAGTAGAGCACGCAATAAAAAGACACAATGCTTGTCGGCTTCGCCTATTATGCATAATAAATGAAGCAAAAGAATGCAGTAAAAAGGACAATAAAAAACCGCAATGTTTAAACATTTCTTCGATGCACTTACTCACTGAGAAGAAATAAAAAAAATCTCAAATAAAATCCACACTATGTATAGTTTTCTGATACGCCATAGGCATGCAAAATGCTAACTCGGGCAGAATCCTTATTGAATTCTGGCAAGCGAGAAACTTTCCCATTGCATTTACATTTGTTCGGGTCCACAGACGACGAAATAAGTAAAAAAAAAGGCAATGCACACACACAAAAAACAAGAAAAGATATCGGAAGGAATGTTTTGCATAATAAATTTGTACGAAATACATTTGCACGACAAAAAACAAGGGAAAAACACAAAGAAATTGCAGCTTCCTGAACTCTAATTACTGTTTTAGAGGTTATACTCATTTGACAAATAGACTTAAAAACATTACTCCATTCTATACATACCAGACTTAAATTAAGCCGATCGAAAATTTACTAACATTTAAATTATGCATAAAAACGAAGGATAAGATTACATGCAAGTACTTTGAACAGTGCTCGCAACAAAGACAAATTATCGTGGAAAAAACGACTGATGGAATAATAAGGAAAGCTTCTAGGAATTTATTGGATGCATACATGTTTGAACACTACTTTTAACATCATTTTCCAATTTGCAAATTGAAATGTTTATCTAGATTCCCATTTAATGTACAGGTGAATGACATAAAACTGATTTTAAACTTGGTGATCTGAGGGTATTAAAACCCACATGCGTCTATGTACGTATAGCAATAATCAGAAGATGTTGAACATTTCGACACCATGGTATTAGACAACCATACATTTTACATCAACTACACCATCTGATAACAACAGCATATTATGATACATTTTAAGAATTTTGATAGCAAGGCATTTCGTAACCACACACACATGGAATCTCATAACCAAACACGTGGCATTTCATTACCACATGGAATCTCATAATCGCACACGTGGCATTTTATAACCACATATGTGGAATTTCATAACCCCACACATGACATCTCATAACCACACACGTGGAATTTCATAACCACATATGTGGAATTTCATAACCCCACACATGACATCTCATAATCACACACGTGGAATTTCATAACCCCACACTTGGCATTTCATAACCACACACACGTGACATTTCATAACCACATACGTGGAATTTCATAACCCCACACATGACATCTCATAACCCCACACTTGGCATTTCATAACCACACACGTAACATTTCATAACCCCACACACGTGACACGTAGTATTTCATGACCACACACACATGTAACATTTCACAATTACACACATGGCATTTCATAACACTCTTAACATTTCATAACCAAACACGTAGCATTTCATGACAACACACACGTGACACGTGGTATTTCATGACCACACACACACGTAACATTTCATAACCACACATATGACATTACCATGGAATTTGATAACTATATTCAAAACATGTAACAATTTTGATAGCATCAGTAATACATAAAGCTGATAGTTATATCAAACTTAATACTACGATTCATCTTAATTTCTAGGCACACGCAGAGTATGAACTCTATTAGTTAAGAGATTATTAAACACATACATTTTGATCAAATATTCTCACCATCTTTTGCTATTTCAGTTAATGGTCATCGAAAACTTAGAACATTGTATATGTACAATGTGTATGTACATGCACCTGTATTCAGGCGTGAAAATCCGAAGTTAAAATAACAATCGTATAGAAGTTGGAAATTACTATCTTACATTGTATACTATATAAGATGTAGTGCAGACAAATCCAACCCTATAGATGAAGTTTACCAACTAAGTGCTGGACAGGAGGCCACAGGCATCACATAATCCCCGCTGATCTCTCCTTCTAGCATGCTTTCAAACAGAAAAAAGCCGTGCTCATAATCTTCAAAACATTTTAAGAATATCCAAAATGCATAGGCTTAATGGCGAACATGACAAAAAAAAAACCTTTCTCACGACAAAAAATTACGTAAAAAAAGGGCATCGTTAATGGAAGTCAATGTTAAAAGACTATATAAAATTAGGGTGTATTTATGAGATGTCATTTTTTATTGTTGCCCAATAACGACAGCCTCGTGTATCTATTAATTTCGTTCTTGACAGGCTGTCATATCAATCCATTAACTATCACGACCTTTTATAAGCAATATTAATGTCTGCCAGATATTTCTTCTATAATAATAAGTTCTCGTCGTCCTGGCTTAACCTCTTTAATAAGGAGGAGAAATTAAGAGAGACTGCTTGATATATTAAATAAACCTTTAGGATTATGAGCAACAAAAAAAACAAGCACTCCCATATAATTAGGAATCTTGTTACCTTTTTCATAAGATCATATCAAGGCATGTGACATCACTGGGAATTTCGCCTTTAGATGTCCATATAGTAAATATATGGTCTTCTACTGCAAAAAACATCGTCTTTAATTAGAAGTTAGTTATATCTAAAATTCTTCATCACTGGCATAAACAACTGAAGTCTCATTCGTGGCAGATATATTGTCTTATCTGATTTCATGTGTATTTCTCAAACAAATCGTGGTATCAAAATCAAGCCAAACTTCAATAATTTCACACTTATTATTTAGGAATGAAATACAGTAGTCTCACTTATACGAATATGAGGGGGAACAGAACATTCTTCATATAACTGAATACAATGTGTGCATGTACATGTGCTAGCAGGTTTCGTGCCTACAGTATCTTAAAAAATGTCGTTTAATAGTTTTTTCAATGTATATGTACATGCAAAGAAGAACATAAAAAAACAAGATGTATTTGATATAATCACAAACAATAAGGTATATGTAACTTAAGTTACATCTTCAGAAATGGGCTTATTTCGTCTTAAAAAAGTGTAATTTTAGCTTGCTTGTTTTTCCTGCTATATATTATATAAGACCTGTTCACAGTCAATAATAACATCAGACTCTTTTTCGTTTAGTCTTTAGAATAGAAGAAATGCTTCACAATTATGTGAAAAAGCTCTTCTTATAATCGAATAGTATTTACACAAGGGGATTACATCAGGGGAAGGAAACACCCTTTGTATAAGTGGAAGTTTCGTTTAACTGAATATCGTATAAGCGAATAATGCATTACACAGGGTTAAATGGAGTTTTGCCGGGGAACAAGAAATTGTTTCTATAACTGAATGTTTCGTATAAGTGAGACGCCACTGTATTTCTTTAAAACATTGTTTTACGCAAATGGTTCAACAGTGTTTTCTCAATTTTCAACCTCAATTGTGCTACAGAGAAATTCACAAATATGGATTTTACATCTAAATATTCAAGTACAATACACAAAATGTGCATTCAATGCTTCGAAAAGCAAATTGTATCCACAAACATATGACATTTTTATACTGATTGTAGTGTGATAAATTGAACCGAATTGAAATATTTTTGGCAAAATTCTTGAGCAAATGTAATATTTTTCAAGAAATCCATGTGCTGATACTGAAGTTATGAAATATAATGTATAATATCATAAAGTTCATACAAAATTGCACACCAAACTTGATTCAGGTCAACGTAATTTGATAAAAGCAATTAAAAATTAAAATCGAAGTGTGTTTTGGTGGTCAACTTTAAGTCACCATTTTCCTAAGGTGACAAAGGCCAAAGAAGACACATATGACCAACATTTAATTAGTGGATGAAGACTAAGTTAATCCTATTAAATTACAGAAATCCGACATCAGAGCATAGCGAAAGAGACAAGAGTTCAACTGATGTCCACGTATACTGTTTAGAAACACGGCAGGGAAGAAACAAGTGGCTATCAGAACCAGATCTTGATCAAAATCCTGATTAAAAGCACACAAAAAAAGCAACTAGCAAGAAGGAGCTTATCGGAAGACTAATTATAATGAACGTTGGGCGGCTGCATTTTACTGTAAACCCATTGGATATTTTCCCTTTTGGAAAGTTTGTCTTTCAAGCTCAATTTTCGGTTTTCTGCCAACACTACATTCAAGAGGTTTGTGCAATTTCAAAACTAACAATCACTCCACCTTTACCAAATTTTCATAGAATCAACATGGATAACACCACGATATCAATTTTGAAAGCGAATCGATATCCTGAATAATCAATAAGGTGATGAACAGGTTATTCAAATAAAAATGTAGAAAACATGTTCAATGGATCACGAGTTAATAATTCAAATAATAATACTTGTTCTACTTAATGCATAAATGGTATAGACGTATTTAACTGCAATGATTGAAAATTGACATATTAATGAATACATTAGAACCTGTCTAAATGCATATGCTTGGGGCCGGCGAAAAATATGCGTTTAGATAGGTTTATTTATAAGAGTTACCAAGTCGGGACCAGCACATTTTATGCATTTAGAGAGGTTATTCATTTACACAGGATGCATTTAGACAGGTTCTACCATACAGAAATGGCCATACAGTACATACTTGTATAATGTGCCTAAGCCACGTGATGCCGTCAATGACGAAATTCCCTGTTGGAAAACCTATAATGGACTCTTGATGGACCATATTTTTCCCTTGATGGACTTTAAACTGGCCATACATTTTACCCTTGATGGACCATACATATATGGGCCATATTTGACCCTTGATGAACCATATATGGGCCATATTTGACCCTTGATGGGCCATATATGGGTCTGACACTTGATGGACCATATATGAGCCATATTCGACCCTTGATGGACCACATATGGGCCATGTACGACCCTTGATTGCCCATGTATGGGCCATATTTGACCCTTGATGAACCATATATGGGCCATATTTGACCCTTGATGGGCCATATATGGGTCTGACA
>JAQGAE010006267.1:0-10308 GCA_034696685.1 Julus scandinavius
AAAACACCACATTTCCAGCAATGGTGGAACCAGCAATTCCTATATGCTGGAAAATTGATGGACGAAAACCACTGGGGCGAGGTTAAAATATGTGTTTCAACAATTAGTGTTTAGTTGCTTCTTCTGGATGTCGGAAGTTTAGCCATGCGTTTTAATTGACAAACACCTAACTTGAATTCAAAATGAAATGAGGCTTCAAAGCACATCAATCCGTAATTCAATTATGAATTGGTTTTTACACAGTATGGTCTAAAAATTTTTTTACGATTATATTGTTATCTCACTTATTGTATTATATTTCACCCCTGTTCATAAGTTTTCGGGTTCATTTCAAGAGGTGAAATGAATAACGTGACAATTACAATGGAGTCTCACTTATACGATGCTCACCTATATGAAACATTCAGTAATACAAACAATTTCTTGTTCCCCGGCAAAACTCCATTATTCGCAAACTGCATTATTCGCTTACACGATATTCAGTTATACAAAAATCCACTTATACAAAGGGTGATTCCTTACCCTGATGTACTCCTCTTGGGTAAATACTATTCAATTATATGAAGAGCTTTTTCACATAACTGTGAAGCATTTCGTCTATTCTGAAGACGTAAACGAAAAAGAGTCTGATGTTATTATTGACAGTGAATATGTAGCTTGTAGGAAAAACAAGCAAGTTAAAATTACATAGTTTATTAAGACGAAATAAGCACATTTCAGATGATTTAACTTAAGTTACATGTATCTTATTGTTTTTTATTATTTATAATCATTTAATAAATTTGATTATATCAAATACATCTTTTTTTTCTGTTCGTCTTTGTATGCACATAAACATTGTCAAAACTATTAAACGACATTTTTTAAGAAGAATTATTCTCTATTTATTAAAATACAGTAACCACGAAACCTGCTAGTACATGTACATTGTATTCACTTATAAGAATTTTCTGTTCCCCCTCATATTCGTATAAGTGAGACTCCACTGTAATACAATGCCACGTTAACATCGGTCAAATTTCACTTACTTCTTGGAATTTTAAGTGTTATTTTAAAATTATTGGCATCTGTTATTGGCCTCAGGTTAACTTTTGTTAGGAGTTTTACCATTTTTCCTTTTAGTTTGTATTCTTACCATAGGATGACAAAGCGAGTATTAAGGTGCCATCACAAGACTCAGCTTGTCTCGACACATACATTATTGTTAGTTAACTGTTGGTGGGCAGCAATATTGCAGGTTGTTTGGCTGATGCTAATATGCCAGCTATACGGAAAACCAGCCAAATAGCTGGTATGTTATTGTTGATGTTAGTATTTGTGATATTAGGTCTGTTGTGGGAATGGTTGGAAGGGGTGGTGATCGCGCTACTGTCAATTTGACGTTGAAGTTTTCGCAGGTGTAGAGGAGGTGTTGCCAATCATAAGTTGCGGAATCACAGAGGGGACAATGGTTTTGAGGTGTTATATGGATGTATCCATTTTAGAGCAGGCTATGGAGGGTTGATCCGTAATTGTAGGTCACATTTTTTAAGGAAGAATAGGATATTGATGTTAAGGTAGTTTTGTAGCTGATGGGGAGGAGAACTGAAGTTTTTGTAGGGGCGGGCAGAAGCATTGATTTATCAGCGATGGAGAAGTGGAATCGAGTTAGGGCCGCCACCGTTGTTTTCTTTTTGAGTGCTCTTATCTCTTCTAAAGTGTAGTTAGAATACTGTGGGCCAGAGTTGGGGTCATGTAGAGGGGGTGAAAATTGATTGATGAAAAATTTTAAAAGGTTGTAGGAATTGGGGAAGCAATCCAGCCAGGATAGAAAGTTTGTGCGATAAAGGAATCTTGAGGCCACCTCCTAAAGGCCAAAGGTGAGGGAGAGGAGCGTTATGTTTGTGGGAACTGCACCTGTTTCATTGTATAAAACGTACGTGGGAGCGGTGGGGCTCAATCCGAATACCCTTCGCAGAAACCGCTCCTGGAAGACGTCCAGGGCATGAGGGACAATCCAAGCCCACAAGGCGGCGCTATAGGTTAAGATTGGAGATAAGATGGAGGAGAAAAGGATTAGGTGAGATGGAATGTGGTTCAGTTTTTTTGTTAATGAATAGCTTGGTGAGAAGCTATGCTTGTCTATTGAATTTTGCTTTTAGCACCGCCAGGTGTGCTTGCGGAGAGCCCGTGAGATAGAACCTAACGTTGAGGTACGTTCAGGAGTGCACCAGCTCGAGCGGAACACCTCCCCATCGAAATGCTCTTTCGGGTGGCCTGCGTATTCATCTGCTAAAAATCAGTATCTTTGATTTCGATGTGTTCCACTCCAGGGCATTGAACTCCATGTATTTGTTTAACAATGTTAGGGTCCCTCTTAATGCTTTTTGGGTGGGGTTATGAGCAGGATGTCGTCCGCATATAGCAGGCTGTGTATGCGAGACCCCTCGATCAAACATCCTCTAGATTTTGGCAAATATGCGGGCAGATCAGAGAGGAATAAAATAAATGAGAGGGGGCTTAAAGGATCGCCTTGTAAGACACCTGAGACCACAATATTGTATGATCAACCGAGTAGAATGCTCGGGCCATATCTGCCACGAAGGTGTATGTAGGCGACCTGGGCATGGCCAGTCGCCTTCTGACAACTGATTGTAAAATTGTAAGAATATCTCTTGTTCCCCTGCCACGAAGGAAGGCCGTTTGTTCTGCAGGCATTATGTTGTTTGCATCAGCCCACGCCATGGTGCATTTTGCGATCAAGGACAAGTTCAGTTTTGCCGGGTTAGAGACAAGACTGATGGGCCGATAAATAATTAGCGGGGTTATTGTGTTCTCCTTTTTTGTGTATTGGTAAGATGTCAATTTTTGTCCATTGGGGGAGGAAAGCAGTGAGTGGCTAATGTGTGATTGAAAGTTGTCAGAATGATTTCGATTAGCAGGTTTTTCGGGATACTTTTGAATAAGTCAGCAGGGATTAGATCATGTCCAGGAGCTTTTTTGTTGGGGTTTTTTATTGTTGAAAGCAGTTATTTAGTGAATGGAGCATTAGGTGGAGTTGGAGTGATTAGTGGGACAGTGTAGTAGGAGAGGTTACCATCGGTGTATGGTTTAGTTGATTAGGCATACTATGAATAGCAGGGGCTGTGAGACGGGGTTGTCTCTGCATGAGCAGTATTAGGTTATCTAGAAATCGTTCTCTGTGCTGACGACCTGGAGGTTGAGGGGGAAGGGTCCACGTCTGGGCTGGAGAGATTGTATTATTGTAAAGGTTGCCATGTATATTATCCTATTGTGTGTGAGTGTGTTGTTGTTTAGGTTTGGGTGGGCTCCCATGGCTTTTAGGTAAGAGAAATGAGGTTGAAGGATCTTGCGATTTGCGAGTGTTTATTCGAGAATAACTTCGCTCGACTCCGAGTCGACATAAACCCGGTTTTAAGCGAAGAGTTTACCATAGGATGATATCAAACAGTATGTTTACCATTGTTAGTATTAGTTCATATGTTCACTAATTGTTGATCATTGATGTCATTCTAACCATTATTAGAGGTTGGTAGTTTTACCATGGCTGAAATTAGTTGATATTTTCACCTTTGTTGACACCATAGGTTAAATCATGGTTAGTTTTCACACATGAGGTTGAAATTAGTTGATATTGTTCACCATTTGTTGGTCATTGATGGCATTTTAAACTAGATGTCGACCATTTTTAACATTAGTTCGTATTTTATCCATTGTTGACATTAGTTGTTATTTTTGTTATTTTCATCGTGTGTTGGCCATGGATGTTATTTGTGAGATGAATTGAGTTTGCAAGGAATGGACCTTAAGATGAATTGTCATTTGTGAGAAATTGTTTGCTAGGAATTGTCCACAAATCTAAAAAACAAATACAGATATTAGGATCGTTTTCATATGTTATGACTCTTACTTACGTGAACGAGACTAGCTTGCAAAAGGTAGTTATTCACCAAAAGAATAGTTTAGTCAACATGCATGATTGTGCTGGCACTACAGAATTACAGACCGCACAGAATCAAGCATTTGTAATTAGACACTCAGAATGTATTATATGTTACCTGGACGTTGACCATGGCAGGGAACAGTGAAACAATTAGAAGCATCACCACAGATTCGACCATCCAGTATTCGTTATACAACTCATATATCGTTGACTGGTTTTGAATGACTATATATGTATTGAACACCACTTGGCAAACAAAACTTAAAATGTAGGGACCAATAACAAACGCCAAGACACTGTCAAATGTTGATACTATTTCCGTCGCTAACTGAAATAGGGTGTTGAAGTTCTTGAGATTAGTGTGGCCGGACTTTTCAGCTTGAATGATAGAATTGACTTCTGCAAGCAATAGACACAGAGTGACGCAAACTAGCACAATGAACCCCATCATGTGCATGCTTACAAACAAGCTTAAAGTGCGAAGTAGAATTGAAACTTCATAAACGTTGCATAAACTTTTCTGGAAAGCAATCCATGAGTACGCTGCAATGACAAACAAGCACAACAGTGGAGTTCATGATGTGGTGACAAACATATCCACGAATACTTAAATTTACCATCTGAGAATATATGTTTACCTAAACTCTTAATATCTTGTCATAAATGACAGCTAGAAAGATTCTGTGATTAATGTCTCCTGAGTATTTGACAGTAAACTATCCAAACTCTCATAACTTCTAGCTTCCATCTTAATTAAGTATGCTCGCACATTTATGTCAAAGTTTAAATGAAAATTGAAGAAACTTAGTTGGCAGACTGACCTCAAGCACCAAAGAAATGGGTGCAAATTATATAAAGCAATTATTATTAGTAGGATGACTATTATCATTTTTTTGATCACATCTGCTCAATGTTGTATAAATTTACCATTTGAAACTTTTGAATCAATAATATGAAAACCTAACAACTAAAGCAACGACGATAATTAACATTTCAATACCTGTAACTTGTGTTATGGACAGCACCAAAAACACGCAGAATATGCACCAACTGGCTTTTCTAACTTGTGATTCTAGGCGCTGCAAGCTCGTGGTCCTAAGCCACAGTTGAGACCACAGAGAAAAAACCTTTTGGAAATCATTTCTCCACACAGAAGAGACAAACAGGGTTGTAATGCTGATCGCTTCGGAGCACACTGAAATAATGCGAATGGAAAAAGATGCAAGCTCTGTCTTGGTAGAGGCTTCTGTTAACTTCAGCATCTCCAGGCGAATGAATAGCACCGACCAGGTGTTCAGTAGGCAAAGGATGCCTGTCATCGTCCACGGGTTTCTCCAGGGATTAACTGTGACATCAGAGTGCCAATTGACAATTCCCAAGAATCTCAAGAATATTATATATGGGCGCCAGGCCACTCTCAGATCAGGAGCCCTGGCGTTGAGAATACGATTGTGGACAGCATTAAAGAGCTGCATCGTTCAAAATATTCCAATAAAGTGACTGAATTTCCAGATCATACTTAATTCTGCTCAGTCTATAGGGCGTGCATCTTATTAAATTACAGACAGTGAACAAATATTAGCATCAGTACTTTGGAAGGATCGTAATGTCAGTGAACAGAAATGATCAACACATTTGTCAGCTGTCAATATAAATCATGCACTCAACGGACTTATTATTAATAATAACAATTGATGAAAGCGAAATGCATTAATTACCTAATGGGATAAGCCAGAGAAAAACAAAACCATACCCCATAGGTATAACGAATATTCAAAATGTCTTAAAAATGTATGACTATACATTATGTGAGATTTTACGCAAGTTTGAAAACATACATAACATATGTAGAAAAACAAAGATGGAATGAAATAAATTTATTACAATTACGTATGTACCAGATATACAAAGCACGTGAAAATGAATGTACATAAAAAAATTTCAGTACAAACCTGCAGATTAATTTTAGGTCAGATAGTAAGTAATGTTTAGATACACTCACAATGGTAACCTCATTTTGACAATCATGTATAGTGTTAGTCAAAACATTTGCAACTGGTTGAAAAAAATAACCCAGTGCAACTGAATTTTCAGTTAACAATTAAATAAACCTTATCTAAATATTTGGTTTGCAAAACCATTGTTTTTAATCACTATATTGCACAGGCAGGCAATTGACTCAATTATAATAAGCTCATCAGTGTGATTTGGGATCTTAGCGCATTAAGCATGTTATCAAACTCATTACATGATTAAGTTTACAACATGAAAATTAACCTATTTCAAATTAATGTGCTTAACCGTTCTTCATGCATCGTTGCTTAAATAAGACCACTTAACTTTTTCAGGCTAATCATTGATTAAATTGAAGAGCAATAAAAACGTACGTCATGTATAGGCTGGCAACCTACAAGCAGAAAATGTTAGCATCAAAACTTAAGTAATCCATAATGGAATCTTGTGTGAAAAGTTAAAATATGCCGACTAACTGAGTAAAGTACTTGTTTTCTCATGACTTGAATTCCAAATGTGGTAATCCCAATTTCAGTATTGGTTAGGCGATTTTGCTGCGCACAAACCTTAAAGAGAAGCAAATAATTCTCGTGATAATTCTGCTAAAAAATTAGAGGTGAATTCAGAATGAACAGGTTATAAGAGATCATTTTACAATAATTTGTTGGTGAATAGGCATCTTTTCCAATCTGATACAACACAAAACGTTGTAGGCATTATGAGCCTGTAAAACCAATTAAAGTTATCGTCAACAATGTTTTGATAGACATTTTATACGATCCGCAAATTTCATAACGTAGGACTACCGTTTCATGATAAGTTAATGTCGGCAAATACACATCCCCCATTCTAAATACCGGAAACAAACACGTAGTCCTACTCAAAAATATTCTAAAATATTTAAAAATATAGATAACTGTGAACCACTGCAATCGCACCTTGTGATTGACCATTGCAGAAGCGATGGACATGGACAGAACCGCAAAAACAGATTCCGCAAGCCAGTAATATTCCGTCGGCATAATCAGGAAGATGTTGCTAGCCTCTTTACAAAATATCAGTAAGTAGGTGTTGAAGATGGTCTGAAACATTAAGCTGAGTAGGTACAGCCCAATCACCCAAGAGAAAACTTTGTCAACGGCCGTGGTGAGCCTTGTTGCTGATCGAAAAGCTTCAACAAAGGCGTATAAATTCGTTTGTAGGCTGACCAGTCCATCGTCAAAGTCCAGAGTATCAGGGTTTTCGCAAAGAATATGGTTGACCTCCTCAAAGACGAGAGCCAGCGTTAGGCAAATCAAAATGATGAAGCCAACAATATGTACACTAAGCACAATGTTAAAGCATCGAAGGAGCAGAAGCAGGCCCTCACTATTCCAGCGAAACACGCGGTCTGGGAAGTACCATTCCAGAACATTCTGAAAATAACCTGACACAACATACAGGGATAAAAAACGGAAATAAAAAGGTTTTACTGATGGATATAGACTTATTTAGCGAATCTAACGACTTATTCGCAACATTAATTTGCGCAACATAGAATTTCAATTTCACAAAATTTATTCGGGAAGACTACTCTTCATGCACTTAAAATATGTTTCCATCGTTAGATTCATTCAAATCCAAATCACGTTATTTAAACTTTGATATCTAAAACATTTGACTGAAATGGGCAGTGGGATACTACTGTCGGTAGACTATTGCCACCACTTAGGACAACCTCGGGAGAGAAAATTCAAGTTAGAATATAATTTTGTAATAAATAAACGGGAAAATTGGAAATTTTATTTCTGCTGAAAGAGTCATTCAACCTGATGGAATAGAAATTTGTAAGTTAAAATCGTTTTCAAAAACTTAACATTTTCATTACCGGTTCTGCATGGCTAGTTATGAAAAGTGACCCCAAGTGAAAGGTGAGAACTCACCTATTACTTGAATAATCGAATAAGTCAAGTAGATCCCGAAAACACAACGTGTCATGAATCTTATTCGCGACTCCAGTCTGGCTTTTCTTTTATGACTGAAATTCAGTCGCGAAAACAGGAAGAAGATGCGTGTAAAGCCGTTAAGGCTCCAGGACGCTAGGAATAAGCTGACCAACGATCCAAACTCGGCGAACGGCCATATAAAGCCCACGGCTTGGCCAATGTTCTCGGAATCAAACTTGAATGTGTACGCCGACAACTTCAATGCCCTGCCCAATCTAAACAACGGCACCAAAAACGTTTCAACCATTACCAAACAGCAATACCAAGTCAAAGGGCTTTTCCAGAACTTGGACGCTTTAAGAAACGAATTGGCTCCCCTTTTTGGGGCCATATTGTGGCCAACTACATGAATTCCTAAGCATTTTAGAAAGGGCAAATACGGCCACCAAAGATTTGGCAAACTTTCCAGTTCTGCCTGCCCAACCCGCGTTCTTGTAACAGCGTTCATAATGTGCTGGTAAATCCTATCGCAGAATTAATTCTGAACATTAATCTCATTGACAGCAACAGCTGGATGCTTTATTTATCCGATTAAATGCACCATTTCAGCTAGGGAGTTCCATGGCCACAACATTTAATCCATCACAGCTGACATGGGAACCATTTTTCACTTGCATGATACAATATTTGGTAATTAAGAACAATATAAATGCTCCTGCTCCTGGCGATAGCAATGTAAATATTCAATCACTATTGGGCAGCATTCTTGAAATTTCTAACAAGAATTTAATTTTGCTTAAAATTGCGGTAATTTAAATTTTCCATCAAATTATAAACAATAATTGAGTACTGAAGTATACAGAGCTCTCGCAAGGAATTGTCGGCCTCAGCGCCGCACACTATTTTAAACAATGCTATTTTAAACAATGCTATTTTAAACAATTTTAAAAATTTGATTTCATGAAATCAAGGCTTGATTTTATAGATCAACCACATCAACCTGACAAAGACTAAAACTGCACCATTTCATGTAATTTACTTAATATTTTTCAATTTAAAACGAATGAATCACCGGCCAGTTTGTGACACATAATATTTAAGACTATATAAGATCGAGTTTGTACAGTGCATATACAAACACTGCAACATTAAGTGATATAACATCTTATAAAGTTTGTAAATTATACAATGAACTTCTACTTTATTTTACGTGAACTTTGAAGTCACCCTTTATACCAGTATTATATATTTTTAAAACCAATCTACCTGATTATATAATTTGTGTCGATACAAACAATTTCTAAATGATTCAACCTATCAAAATCGACACAATTTCGCATTAAATATAAATGTATAAACTTCCACAACTCTTATACGATTTGTAATAAGTAAAACACAATCATAACAAATTAGTAATTCACCAGGAATATCGCATTCAATACTTTAATATCCAGTTTCAATAATGTTTCTTATGGAATCCTATTAGTATATCTAACATATTTAAATTTACTACAAATGCAGTATGATAAATATTTAAAAATGACACATTTTACCATGCAACATCGAATTTTAAAAACGTTTTTTGAGATGTGTCTACAAACATTGAAAACGTACTTATTCGGTGGTTCTGAAAACGCTCTATTGTAATTTTGGAATTTGTTATCTATCCCTGACGAAGTATTTTGGTGGTGTGGATTATTGTAAACAAAGTGTACATACATGTAGTCATTAAGCTTCAATCTTGACGGGAAAAGTAAAGCAGACCAGTGTTTTCTTGGATGAATCTGTGATGGTTACTTTCACGGTCAACGCAATCTAAACATTAAACCAATAATTAACCAGATACAATACTTAAAACTGCCTGTTTCAAACGATATAAGCAACACAAACTCACGGCCGGGTATATTTGCAACACTTCAAAGTTGTTTGTGTAGTGCAGCACTTGGTCGCCATCTTGAACTGGGCATGCTTTCTTTCCACTGGCGTCAACCGTATTGTTACAGGCATTAGTGGCAACACCTCTCCACGGAATTGGAATATTTTCCAGAACTCCATACATTGTAATTTTCAAAGAGTCAGGCTTTTCAACTGACAGCAGTAAGAAAGAGCCAATAACTTGTTTCAGCAAACTGACCAAAGTCAATATTATCAAAATATAATGTATTGTGGGCACAAACTAGTCTGCTAGCTGCTGGTTAAACCAAACTGTTCATATCAGTTAGCTTCAATATCAACTATTCGAATCATTTCGTAACACCATCTTTTAACTATTGTTTCCATTTATGGAATCGATATCAGTTGGGTCTCAAAATAGTCCCATCCCCAGTGGTTTTTTTTTGCTGGTTCCCAAATGTTGGAAATTGCTGGAAAATATGGGCAAATGTTGGGAACATGTTGGAAACATGGTGGTTTCAGCAATGAATGCAA
>JAQGAE010006268.1:0-10308 GCA_034696685.1 Julus scandinavius
GCTATAGAACACCAGACGGACAATAAAACGACAAGGCTCCAGTTATTTTTCGTTTATTTACTACTAGAAAAACACGTGCAGTGCACGATGTGAGATGTGACTCGCACATCAGTGCCATCTAAAAACTTCTAAAAATATGCGGGGCCAGTCATCTGGCATCCCTGCACACTCGAGTCAACAGTGAGCACGAATATATTTATTCAGGTTCCTTCCCCTCCTGTCGATTCAATATAACTTTTAAAATCCCCCTTTGCGATGCAAATCACAAATGAATTTTAGTAAAAAAAAAAAATGTGCCAGCCATGAATGCTGTTTATGCAAATCTTTCGTTTTCTTTATAATCAAACAACTGGAGTGCATCTTGCCATGAATGCCGGATGGAATTGCCGTTGTTGTTTGTCGATGCCAACAAAAAAAAAATAAAAAATAAAAGCAAAATCCTTCAAACGGAAAAAGAGAAAACCGTTCATTGATCCACCTTTTTAAGGAGCCCGACACAACCGTTCCTGGCTTTGCTAGGCAACGAGGGATTTCTGGAAATCTCAAAACCTATATTCGGTTATTGTTTACCCATTCTGCCGCGGGAGCATCGTCAGCCAATTTATGTATCATTTGCATAGCATTATATGATGAACCTAATTGCTTTCAATGGTTATGCAAACAAAGCACCAAAATCCCATTGTGCAACTACAGGATGCCACTAGTAACGAATGGAAAGATTGCTACTGGAACAGGAAGGGTTGTCCAATGCAATCGCTAAACAGTCTTGTATGACAAGACCACCCTCCTGAGGTTATGGGGGTCTTTCCCTCCTCCCCCACCACCTCGGTGGGGAGGAGGAGGGAAAGACAGCTTTATGGTCTAAACACTAACATTGTATAAATATTTTTATTTTTTTCTCAATGTGCCAAGCTGCCCATATTCGGCAAAACTAAACTATCCCCAAGGCCAAGTCGATTCGTTTGACCAAGGAATTGGACTTGTTTTGACTGAACTGGGCGAAGTTAATCGAGTGGACTGATTCAGGTCGATGATGCTTGATGCCAGAGTTAATGGCAATGTGGACTCAAATATGCACAGTGTATTGCTTTCACTGACTTCAACGAGTTCAAGTTCAGCAGGGATTTAGCAACGCGTTTTTTTTTAAATCTGGATTATTTTTTGGGATTTGATGTACTCATTGATGTACAGACTTTATGTATTATTTTAACAATTGCAACAAATAACTCACCACAACTCAATCACAACACAATTCAAACATTGATCAATTCAGAATATTTTAAAAGTGTAATAAACAATAACTTTTATTATGTTGTTATTTAGAAATCGCATAAATAATCAAATTTAAAGTAACCATTTCATGTAGAGATGGGCGACTTGATACTCAGTATGTTAAATAGTTAGTGCATGTAGCTGAGCCCAAAAGTTAATTTTACAGCTAAGTAATCAATTTGAATTTAACACAATTTTGGTTTTATAAAGTACAGTAAAACACAGTTTCAGCAGTAATTGCTGGATTATGTAAAATTCATAATGAATTTAGATATACAAAATTAAACATAGTCAGCTATAAAATCTGAATTTCAATAAAAATTACCTTTCATCGTAAATATATAAAGTTGTCTTTTTAGACGCTAAGAACTGTTTTACCGTACAATTTATTTTCAAAAATACATGTAGTGCATTTTTTTTGTATTGGGGTCCGAAATAAAAAATATTTTAAACGTAGGGTATAACAAGGCAGAAGTTTGTAGACAGCTTCAATGCAGTAAGACAATTAGGCCAGACACCCACTTTTTTTGTTTAATAACCAGTGTTTTAAATACAACGTCTGTGATACAACTATATTTGTTTTACTGTACAAGAACGTGATTTTGGTCGCGTCAGATGCCACTTAAAATGTCGATGAATTTATCGATATAAAACCTACAGTAATGTTTCACTGACAATTTTTCCCTAAACCCGGGGGGAGGGGGGGTGTAAATGAAACTGGAGTGTTTCACTGTAAAATTACAGTATAGTTTCTTGACAGAACTTACGTCATGTCAAAAGCTTCTACAGTTGTACCTTAGATGCAATCACCATCTGCTTGATCAAGTCTGCTTGAGGAAAGAAAACTTGACATATTACCGAAAAAACGAAAGAAAAATCCAGAGAAAAAACGGATTTATGGATGGCATATGCAATAAGCTTAGGTTTGCAAAATCAAACAGCAGTAGAGAAAAAAAAATGTGAATTTAGGCTTAAAAAGAGAGGATATATGGAAATCCGGGTAAACTAAAAAAGATGAATTCTCGCGCTTTCAACCAACACAAATGGTATTTGCCCAATCGAAACTCTAAAACAGCATTAAATTTGGCAGAACACAGAAAGCACATCAAGCATAACGTCTGCGAGTTGGTCCCATAACTGCACTGTACGACATCCAGCTTTCCATCGATATTCCCATAAAGGAGACTGACTGATGGGGGGAAAGAAACAGCGGCAGTAGTACTACGTTTGTCACCACCAGTTATTGGACCTGAGTGCTGAATGATGTTACGTCCGGGTATAGGGTGGACGACGTTACTTTACCAGTTTTTCCTTCCCCAGCCCACATTTCAAATGCAATATTTTAGAGATATATCCTACATGTTGAAATGCCTTCGATCCTTTTATATTTACGATGACATAAATTGTTTTCATCTTTCTTCGGACGCAGCATAAGCTTAGATATTACGAGTTTTACGGACAAAAGCATAGAGATTTAAAATAGGAGAGAGAGGCGAGAGGATGGACAATATCGCGAAGAGCGAGATGGTCAGTGCAGTCAGTCGGACATAAAAGGCCGTAAAACTCCAAAGTAAAACAATCGGGTACGTAAACATCTAGCTCCAGACTGCGATTTGGCATTACTGGCCAATCGGTTGGAAAATTCCTTAAGCATACTTTTTCACAGGATGCAGATTGGCAACGTTTTACTCGAGTGCAGCTTCCACCGTAATGATCAGGAAGGGAGCTAAAACTGTAAGAAACCATCTGAAATGATCATTACTTAATACTGCGACTCACCTAGCCATGAGAATGAGGCGATGAGCATACACTGGAATATCCTCCCGTCCAACAAAGAAGACTATGTCCGCCGACTCGTGGTCATCCGCAAGACGTTGCAAGTCATCCAGCAGACGTGGGACTCCGGTAAACGATTTATCCGTAAAATGCAAGGTGGTGGCAGTAATTCGGGTTCCCATCTGAAAAGTGTAATGGTAAAAAAAATACACAATGATTAATAAATAAATAAGGGCCAGATAAGTGAAAGAGCCAAAAGCCATCAGACCTTCTATGCATTAATATTAATTCAGAAAAGAATCATAAAAAAAGCACACGGAGTAAAAAGGCAGAAAGATGAACAATAAAAGCATTTTCATCGAGCCAAGCATACGCTCGAGTTTATAAGAACAAGGCTGATTTATACTTCAGCTGTATAGCGCTCAAACACATTACATGAAATATTAAATTCTGCAGAAATTGTGTTAGTAAATAAGTTGCACGGTAGTTGGTATCATGTATATGATGACGGGGAAGGGTATTTCCTAAATTATTGACATTTCTTCGAATTATGCAGTATGATGAAGTTTCTCTCTAATCAGATCATTCTTGCAAATCAATTATTTATCTGAGCTAGAACAATTTGTGGTCGAGAGCTATATAAATAACCACATGGGTGGTCAATGTGATTTCAGCACAAATCAACAAACACTAAAACAAACAATTTAATCCAAACATTCCTCAAATGAAACAACTAATACATTATTCCCATCAAGCAAAATAAAACGTGAATCTGTGAGTTGTTTACTACATTTGTTAATTCACGCTAGTATACTTGCCTATTTCAATTTGCAAGCTGCTCCCGATCAAATACAACGCGATGCATTACAATCAACTACGCACGATTAATCGTACAATTTAATCAATTAATTCTAAGTATTCTGTTATTGTGATTTTGTGAGGCGCCCCAGTCCGGACATAGAATCCGAAGATAAATGTATGGTTAGTGACCTTTCCCAATTTCTGGAACAATACTGCATTGATGGCTTCCTGGAAAGGGTTGAAAACGGTAAAAAGGTGCATCTAGCTCTTTCTATTTATCCTTTTACTGGTTTCAGGAAACAAAAGTAAAAGGATGGCTATTTACTCCTTTAATTCGTGGATGAAATTTCTTTTCATGTTAAGCCATAACACCTAAAGTTCGTAAACCAATCCACCAAACGATGGCTATCTTAAAACTTTTATGTCACTTTTGTTCACACCGAAATAACAACACAGAAGATTGTGTAGGCGACGATCCCCCTTGACCATTTGCTAAAGACAAACATCGATCGGTGAAAAACTGGCACAATAAAACAGGAGGTCTGCGTTTAGAGGCATTTCGTGAGAACTGCGTTAAAAACGTAAATGCTTTAGCTATAGAGTTGTATACTTATGTTGGGATTATTGCTCGGCGGATTCATCCCATAGGATCCATAAAGCGATCATCCAGGATGAAAATTCCAACAACAGCCATGGCCATCGTAATGCCACAACCAAGCTAGCTCACCTGGCATGAATTTATGAACTGCGGTTACTTAAATCGACTACGAATTTTACCGTAGCAACAGAAGCGCAGATGGCTTTTCAAATTACGCTTTCTGCCAAATGGGATTAATTATGTTCAAACTAATGTTAGATTATATTGCAAATGCAAGGAGGAAGGCTCGGGAGAATAGAGGGTAATTGGGCCTGACGTGTAAACCAATGTAAAAGGCAGGGCAGGGTAATTCAGCGCATAAAAGCAAACTGAAAATCCTGCACTAATAAATACCTTGGTTGGGTGGGATTTGAAATTTTCGAAAAGGATTTTCCACAAAAGATGATAGATCCCTGTCTTTCGATTTTGCAATAAAGCGCAAATAGGAAGCAAATCAGCGTTTGGGAATTTATCATTGCTATAGCGAAGTAATGAAAACTTATAATCTATTGCAGTTATATCCTAATGCCTAACTGAAAGCTTATGCATTCCTTGGAAGTTTTGAGTTCATAAAACTGGTTGAATGTTATATTTAACGACACCCAAGATGAATAAAACCATCCATTATAACGTATTACATTTTTAATGTGTAAAAGCTAATGGTGTATATGGATGTACAATTATTACAGTGGAACACTTTGCAAATTTACAGGTTTGAATTATATGCTCCAGGATATTCAACGTAGTGTGTATTTGCATCTGTATCAATTAACTACAATGCAATTACCATTGATGATATACTAATTATAAATTCAATATGTCTCTCAGCAAGCACCCCGAGTATTTTCTTGGAAATGCAAAGATTACATAGAACCACATAATAGTTTGTAGCAGCTATTCTTTCTTATATGGTACATTTGAGAATTTGAGTATATAAATCTGTAGAGTATCTGAAACCTACCTATAGAAGATATATAATGCTCGATTTTTCTAAATAAATAAGTGTAGTGTATATCACATAGACGACACTGAATGCATTTCAAAGCGATGACATTTACAACTCGGAAGCTGCTTGTCAAATATGTGAACTTTTGTGAAGGCATAGATAATTTCAAATTAATAATGTATGAGCGTATCAAACATGACTAGGGTTATTTTTACTATGTCACATGCAATTAAATTCGTTATAGGTTCTAGGATAACCATATTCATTAAAAGTCAATGAAGTTCAGAGTCGATTCATGTTAGTTCAGGCCCTTCATCAGTCTGATACAGAACGTGGATTCCTACTCGGAATCGAAATATAAATAATTTTGAAATAATAGATCTCAATTTGGGGGTAGATGGCCAGTGTACCTTAGGTTAAAAAAAAAACATGATTTATCAATAGTTAGGCAAAACCTACAAACACAATAAAGGATATTAATTTAAATTCAGATTATAGATCAAAATAAAATAAATATTTCATAAAAATTAATGTATGTCGATCATGATTTTGAATTAGAAAAAAATATATATTATTTATTCAATGTTTACAAATAAAATGATGACTTTTGCAGCACATGGTAAAGTATCTTAAATTATGATTTAATGGCAAATGGGTTTATTTTTAATCTGGGCAAAGCCCATTAATGTACATCCGTTGAAACATATCACATATTAACACCATTTTCCGCAGTCACGTACAGGCATTCTCAAGGGATTGATTGCACATGCACAAAAATTACTAAAGTCATCACTCTCCAGCCTAATCAATTTTAAGACATTGATAGTAATGGCTTTTCTAATCAATCAGTAATTCATATATTCAGAAATTTGGAAAGAATCTCATGCAATGAACATTTGTTGAATTGCTGTGCTATATATGTAAGTATGTCCATTATATACATAGCGTATGGCATGCATTTTTAAATTAAATCTCTTTAAACTTACTTGCAAATTCAGCAGTGTAATATTTCCATTTTATTCTTAATAACTTTATCCAAGTTTTTATCCTTATTGAGAAACCAACACACTTACAAAAAATAACTTTAGCTTAAAAAGGCAATTTTGCTAGAACTAACTCGGTAAAATAAAAACTAGAATATATTAAGTGCATTTGAATTATACATTATAAAGCAATTTTCAGATGAAATAGAGAATAAGTAGTACAAAACTGAGTAGAAATATAGAATTCCTTTTACTTTGAATGTTAAAGAAACACAAAATCCGTGTAATAGAATTAATTTGTTTTCATGAACTGCTTTATTGGAAAATCGTGTAAAAATAGATCGTGCAAAAACATAATTGAGTGTACAGTAGAACCTGTCTAAAAGCATACTCTTGGGACAGGGAAAAAATATACTTTTAGACAGGTTCATTTATACACGCGGGTCTCAAGTTGGGACCGGCATATTTTATGTTTTTAGAGAGGTGCATTTACACAGAATGCATTTAGACAGGTTCTTCTGTAAAAAGTTTTTAATTGTAACGGTATATTTTCCAAAATTTTGAAGGCTAGAAATATTTTTTAAGACATACAAAATAAGCACAATAAAATCACATAAAAATTGCACTCATCCACAGCCCTTAATAAACCACATTAATTGTTAACAGTAGACTTTTAATTTGCAAATGACGCTACCTGTCAAGGCAAACTCAGTGAACAGGTAGCGGTTTACCAGCGCCCCCCTGTGGCCAATCTAAACACGGAAACTCCTATGATAAAATTGTTATCATACCTGTTCACCGGGGAATTCATTTAACGATAGTAACGTAAAATTTAAAAGCGCTTTCTTTAAAAACCAAACAGATTATTAAAAGCAAACACATGTTATTTAACAATGCTTCCTAGTATTTGTGTAGCAAATGATTACATTCTGCTATGCGAATAAACTTGAACTCAACAGAATGCAGACAACAAACTGACCGGTCCGAAAAATGCCGGTGAGGTCAATCAGCTCCATGAACAGTTTTGAAAGTTCAACTAGCCAAAGCTGCTTTAATGCAGTAAATATTAGGACAAGACGATAGAGGATATGTTCCCAAAACAATAAAAAGTCCACCTTCCATGTTAAAATAAGTGAAATCAAGCAAAAAATAAAGCAATTACCTCCACATTGTCAGGTATCCCACAAGGACAGGCACGATATAATAAAATAAGCGTTAGGGAAGTGGCGCCACCTAGCCGTTGTGAAACCAACTAACAATTACCTTGATAATGGGGAATTTAAATTGCATAACCACGTTGAGATTAAAAAACACTAACATTTCTTAAAATTGTATATTTAATCATAAATTTTCACTATTTGAGTAAATTAAAAATATTGAGTTTTGACCAGTGGGAACGATTCAAATAATTATTTGGTGCATAAACATCAGAAATGTTATTGAAAATAATGATGGTAATAATTTCGTTTTCCAATTTATTCCCCAAATTTTCGAATAGTTTAATTAAATTTATCCTCGCATCATATTATGCCTCTGGAGATTTGAAGGGATACGCGAGGTGCTGGAATAGACCGATTCACATTAATGGATACGATTTTTCCTATTTTGTGTCTCAGTTTTTGCTTTATCGACATTAGAAGCGCATTTTGACCTCGTCGCACTATTTTCGTGGTAATTTCTATTCAAACTTGCATATTAGCAGGCATTCTCCCTTCCTCTTTTATGGTGTATGTGTGCGTTTGTGCAAGCGAGTGTGTGTGTAGAAGTGTCCGTATAGTCGACACCTCATCCATCATTCTATAACGTGCGAAAGTTGACAAAGTCGCTCGAATAAGCATTCCTGCTTTCATTTTGTATCAAAATTAAAATCGCGAGTGAGTGATCTAGGCAGGCTTACATCGTTAATGGGAATCATGCGGAGGGCGACTGACGAAGAGAATTTTCGCAGAGGGTTGTAGATGAATGTTTTTCGGGAAATAAAAAGAAAAATAGATACACAAATAATGAGGAGGGAAGTTTGTGAACCGCCATCGAACCAAGCAGGGATATACAAACAGTACAGTAGATGCATCCTTGATAGGGAACACTAAAAAAGGACAGAAACAAATCTGCAAGAAATTAAGCTTTTATAAAATTAGTTTCTGTATCAGAATTTCATATCAGTCGCAGTCGAGCTTTGTGTTTTTTCGATTTTCATGGCAATCTTCCTAAGCATCTCGTCGTTTGTGATGTGAGAATTTGAGAATACACTGCTTATCTCAGTGGTTTCCAACAGATGTGCCGCGGCACAAAAGTTCCCCAGGTGTGCCGTGGATGTTTAGGGGAAACTATACCTTTATGAAAAAATATTATTTCTTTATATTCCTTTATATTCATTACCTGATGTCATAAAGTTTATAGTGTGCAGTGAGCAAAACATCCTTGAAAAATACTTTTGTATTTAAATAGATACTACCTTTTTTCCAGTACTTTCGTTCTATATTTCATAAAATTTCTCTCAAAATGTCATGAATTTCTGATGAGATTACCTTTTATAAAACAATGAAAATGTCCCCTTTGTGTCGTTTTGTTAGTTCCCTTTACTCCCTTATATTTATTAACAGTGGAAATACCAAATTTACAGGTATTTGGATTTATATTTTATGAAATATTTTATGATTTATATTTTCCAAAATTTCATTATACCGCAGCGATGTTTTGTATAAAGATATAAAGATTACCCATGCATGTACAGTATGTCGCTGGAATGGGGAATTTCAGAGTTGTGGCTGCATGTTATCAGGGTTAGTCATGATATTTCAACTGTAGTCCTATAATTTTTGTTAAAAACAATTAATATACAGTATGTAAATACATATAACGATATTTGCGTTGCTTATAAAGCTAGGAATTTTCAGTATATTTAGTTTAAGCATGTAATATGCGTAGCAACTTTCATCATGCCATAGATTATACTTTGCCTTCATTTGCACGTGGCAATGTAATTAAGGCTAGAGACATTTCGGGGAATTAACGCAATGAACTCGTTAAAACCATTTTATGAGTCATTAAATCCTAACTTGGTTGTATACCATGCTAACGATGCTATGCTTTCATTAACCAAGTTTTAAATTGGTGAATACATTTAACGGTGACATAACTGGCCATCAGTGTTTTATCCACATTTTATCGCTATTAGTTATTATTGGGAATGTTTCGTGAATTACTGTAAGCACTTGCAATATGTTCCCTTCTCAAATAAAGAGATTATCTGACAGAAATGTGCTCTTCAGTGATTAAACGATGCCATTATCCTCATTTACTTTGACCACGTAGCCTAAACAATTTGCTAGCATGTGTTATTGATTGCATATTTTCAGTGGTGAAACTTTTGTTTTTTACCACATCTGTTGCCCTGAATGCCCTAAATACCATCCACGTTTCTCTATACATTTTTCAAAGCAACCTACAGTGTATACGAGTCATGTGCATTGTTGGTCAAGATGTTAGGGCGTAATGCTATACTCATAGGTAGGTATGATGGAATTCTGTTAGAAATTTAGCAAACAAAAGCCTGACGACATAGTAACTATTGTGATAGTGTTAAATAGTGTATAATGCTTGTGATAGTGTATGCTTTTCAGAACTCCAAAAAAACACAAAAAACTGGCCAAAAGTATTCGCATTTTACGGTACTGTAAAGCCCTGTTCGCACATGCACCTAAGTGTCCCCTAACTAAGAGAGTCACATAAGTGGACGTGCAAACGCCACTCTCCTAACAAAAAGTCACTTAACTAGGAGACCCAAGTTAGGAGACTCCCAATGACAGTGCTGTAAGACTATGAAGTCCAAAAGTTGCGATAAATTTGGATTTTATCCCTATAGGGATAAAATAAGTGGTTTGGGTTGCTCA
>JAQGAE010006269.1:0-10307 GCA_034696685.1 Julus scandinavius
TCGATTATCCGGATTTTTGCTTATCCGGATGACCCATGGTCCCAATTAGTCCGGATAATCGAGTTTCTACTGTATAAGGTTTAAGAAAAAAAAGGTGGGGTGGTGAGGAATTCTGGTCTAGCCTAAAACAGGTTAGACCAGAATTCCTCACCACCCCACCTTTTGAAAAGAGGGAGAGGTTGATAAAGTATTTACACAGTTGAAAGGCTTAGTAAGTCCACATATAGCTTTTCCACCCATATGCAAGTGTTTGAAAGACAAAAGAAGTTTCCCATCAACTTCTTCATTTCCCTATAAAAACATTTTGCCTAATAAATTCCCCTGAGGTTGGGTTTTAACATTTGCTGATTGAATATTTATGGATTTTTACGGGTAATTACCAGCGTTATGATTCCTGCATATATTTATATATTCTCGACGGCTGTTGAGGTTACTTTATATATTTTTTTTGTTCATTTTGATAGGAAACAATAACCTAATAGGTCCGCATATATTCATTAGTTTGGCTCTCGTTTCAATTTCTACGTCAACAGCCATTGGCTGCTTCGATTTGCTCACGGTGCAAATTTAATGCGTGATTGACTTTTCTCGAATTAGGCTTAACGTCAAGAAATTGCCATACACATACTCTCTATGCCTGCTTTTTTTATTTGCCTTTTGCTTGAAAATCGAAAATTTGATAGCAACAAACGTTTAAGAAGTGCTTTCATGTGTGACTTTTGCATACAGGGAGAAAGGAAAATACTCCGGGTAATGTTACTTCAAAAACACATTTTTAACCTCGCTGAATTCACTAAATTTTTTGTAGATCAGCCTGAGAATATTTCCAACCCTGAACAAATTTCACGTATTTCCTTTCGTCAGCTGCCTCCCACAACATCCCTAACCTTCTTCCTCATCAACTTCCTTTTCAATATCCTTTAGCTGCCAAATACAACTTCCTGTACCGACTTTTGAACGTCCTCTGCATCCTTTCACATCACGTTGGTCATTCCCAAATCACTTAACACACCGTAAAATGTGGGGACAAGTAGATTAGTTTGCCAACCTTCTATTATGATAGTATTAACCTTGTGAGTTTATACGATATAAATTATATCAGACATATATGGAAAATATTAAATGTGGAAATATATGGGGGAGATACTATAGCATTTAAGACCTTGTATCATTTTTTCACTAGGGATTTTCCTCGAAAAGCGCCCTGGCCCAAAGTTATCCCACATCATTCCCCACGTCATACTCCTCATCATACCCCACATGATGTCGCCATGATTGCTCCCATTATACCCCCATGATTTCACACATGATTCCCCTCTTCACACCAATCATCATACCCCTCATCATTCACTACATCATACCCCACATGATACCCCACAAGATACCCATCATCATATTCCACATCGCTTCTCACAAGATAGCCCACATGATACCCCTCATCATATCCCACATAATTACCCACATCATACCAAACACTATACCCATCATCATACCCCACATCATTCCCCACAAGATACCCCACATGATTCCTCACATTATACCAAACACCATACCTTTCATCGTACCCCTCATCGTACCCAACATCATACCATATATCATTCCCTCACGATACCCCACATGATACCCCTAATCATACCCATAAATGATTCCCCACATTATACCAAACACCATTCCCCTCATCGTACTCAAAGACAATGCCCATCATCATACCCCACATTATTCTCCTCATCTTACCACACATCATACCTCTCATCATACCCCACATCACTCCCCACATCATACCCCTCATCATACCCCACATGACTCCCCTCATCATACCCCACATGACTCCCCACATCATACCCCTCATCATACCTTACATGACTTCCCTCATCATACTCAACATCATACCCCACATGATACCCCTCATCATACCTTACATGATTCCCCTCATCATGCTTCTCATGATTTCCCACATGATGGGGTAACTTTGGGACAGATATGGACAGATTTGAACTTCACAATTTCGGTTCTTAATTATTTAACACACCAAAAACTTATCCACATTTTCAACGAGATTGTGGAAAAGGCATATTTTCCACAACCACCAACTTTGTGCCCACCGCTGTACAAGTGTATCTAAGAGCATAATGGTCCTTTTCTTTACTCGTTTTCGGTTCAATTATAAAGACAGACGATTTGTGGTGTGAGTTTAAGCAATTGTTTGCCAACTCGATAACCATTTTGTTGTCTGCACGAAATAACGCATTATTCCCAAGAGCCGACTTTTTTGTTGAAAACTTTTTTTTTTGTAGACATTTGAAGGTGTTATTTAATTAATACATCAGCTTTAATGTGAGGAGGGGAAAAAAGAAGCGGGCGTGTAATGTGATTGAGTGTGATTAGATGAGATTTTTCACAGCCTGTGGTCAGCAAGGAGAACACGCTGTGGACACAATGACCACTCAGAAGCCATTTGTTTGTTGGACATCATAATAAAAAACAGAGTCCATTTTCAACAATTTCACACAACAATTGGCCTCAAACTCAATTGGAAAAACACTAGGACACCAGACATTGATGGAAACACAAACATTTCTTTCAATGTACTCAATATTGATTGAGTACATTGAAAGAAATTGAGTAACGATGATTACATCGAGTAATTTGAAAAGCAATTTCAATTTTAATCAAAGCATTTTTCATCAAGTTGTGATTTTTGTATTGGGTTCTACTTTTTTATGACTCAAACTGCAGAGTATGACTCCATTGTAATCGTAATCAGTACTCCTACTCATGAGTACAATTTGTCCGAGTCTGATGCGTGGTCATTTAACCACCAAAAAAAATCTCATAAAAAGTCCATGAAACAGATTGACCAAACAAAAAAAAGGCAATCAAACAGATTGGAAAAAAAGGAGAAAATGGTGTCAATATAATCGAGCTTTTTCGATGAAAAACAATGTTAATTTTATGCCGTTGTATTTTTCTCAATCTTGTATTTTCTCCACTCGTGTGTGTTTTTTTAGGACATTTTAAAAGCGCAATTTCCGAAAGAAGCAAAAAGAAAAAAAAAATAGATGGAAAAAAAGCAAAGAAAAAAAAAGGAAATTGCAAATCCATCGAAGGGAATTTAGCAAATAGTCGAGCACTTTTCTAGGATGTTGTCTCAATCAAGTTGATGGCTTCGAAACACGAAAACCTCATTGCAGTTTCGCCCCCTAGCGGCAAAGAGGAGTCAAGTTCCACCCGGAAGTAGTATAAAGTAGACCCCCCTTAAATCTGAGAGGAAACAACACGAATGACACCTGGTGCGATAGATTAGCAATAGAAGGCTGATTGAGTTAGCGAATAAAACGCTCCTGCCACCGACTTTTATGTGCCCATTTGAAGCCACGACCGAAACACTCAAAATCCACTAAAACACGGTGATGAACGAGACGAGACCTCCTTCTTCTTTTACCCCCTCCCCCTCCCCCACCATCCTCCCTATTCCACCAAAGAAACTCCATTAAAGAAATTGCGGGCCGTGTCAAAAAACAACTCATACACCACGCGGCCATTCTAACGAGAATCGATAACGACGACCTCTGGTGGCGAGGCTATCATTAAACTTACAATATTCTCAGTTCAGTTATGATACGATATAAATCAGAATCTGTGGAAAGGTTTTACAGGTCTAATATAAGGAAGTTAAGGTTGTTATCAATTTTATTCACGAAATGGATTTCAACCTAGATGAAAGCCTAGCCGAAATCCATTTCGTGATCACTTTAACCTCAGTTCAGTTCTGATACGATACAAATCAGAATATGATGGAAGTTTTTAGAAACAAAATATAACGAAAGCTAAGTTAAATTTCAATTTTGGTCACGAAATGGATTTCAACCTAGATGAAAGCCTAGCCGAAATCCATTTCGTGACCAATTTCAACTAAGTTAAGTTCTGATACGATACAAATCAGAATCTGATGGAAGTTTTTAGAAACAAAATATAACGAAAGCTAAGTTTATTTTCAATTTTGGTCACGAAATGGATTTCAAAGCCTAGTCGAAATCCATTTCGTAACTCAATTTCTCGGCATGCTTCGAAATTCCATTTCTCCTCATGCTTCGAAATTCCATTTCCCCGCATGCTTCCAAATTTCATTTTTTGGCATGCTTCGAAATTCCATTACTCCTCATGTTTCACCATTCCATTTTTCAGCATGCTTCGAAATTCCATTTTTCCTCATGCTTCGAAATTCCATTTCTCCTCATGCTTCACCATTCCATTTCTCCGCATGCTTCGAAATTCCATTTTTCAGCATGCTTCACCATTCCATTTCTCCTCATGCTTAGAAATTCCATTTCCCAGCATGCTTCGAAAATCCATTTCCCAGCATGCTTCGAAATTCCACTTGTTTAGAATTTCGACTTAACACCGCTAATATCGACCATGGTCACGAAATGGATTTTAACTACAGCTATCAAAGATGGCTGATCCTGCATATTCTTTCAACCTTGAACTTTCGAGAGATATGCTGAAAATGAAGGCGGTAATATTTCAAATCCTTTGGGTTGATGTTCCAAACGCGTTGAAAGCAGTCCTAACCGAGACACCCTTTAACGGCTTCCCAGGATCCCCCTCAAGTGCGTTTTGATGCTGATGTTCATCATTTTTTTATGTTTTTAATGCTGAGCACACCTAATCCAAGTCCTTAGTTAGGATCCTTTTTTTTTTCTTCCCCACCATCTTCACCCTTCCTTATTAAGCCTCTTCGGTGCTAAAAATGGATTTTTGGCACCCTTAACAGGCCCCGGATGCAGCCTTTTTGATCCCTGTAATGGTCCGCTTTTTAACGCACACCTGAATGGACCTCCTAATGAGGCTTCACACCCTAACCAGGTAGTCTGTGGGTGTAATAAAGCCCCGAGCTAAGCCAGGCTTAAGGACACACAATGGGGTGAAAACTGCTTCTTAATAACATATGGGTTAGAGGTGGGAATTTCGAGACTCGTAAAAATGAGGATTTCCAAATCCGGGTTTTATTAATGGAGACGCGAACTGATTACTAATAGAACGTTGTTTGATATAAGAAAAACATGACGTCATTACATACAATAGCTGTGGTCACGGAATGGATGTCATCCTAGCAGAAAACTGATTTGGGTAATTTTTTGGGTTTTGCAGGCCCTTTACTGTTAAGCAGAAGCAGTTTTGCACTAAAAAACTGAATATGAAGACATAGTCACAAGTATTTTCATAGCAAAATCTGATGTAGTTTTCGAAATATCTTTCTGATTCCTGAATTTATTGAAAGTTGGTAAACCAGCATAGCTTCGGTGTTAGCATTGTTTGCCAATGTTCATTATTTCAGAAGTGTGTTTTTCAAAGGCTTGATATTTTAATTAAAGAAAGTAAATATATAAAAGACGTTATATGTCAAGTAGTTCATGAACTTATTTTATATGTCAAGTGTTATTTTAGATAGTTTTCGACTACTAAAACATCTCAATGGCACTTGAAAAGTGAAATTAGCAAACTAGCATAGCTTCGGTGTTATCATTGTTTGCCCATGTTTAAAATTTCTGAAGGGTTAATTTCAAAGTTATTATACTTTCATTATAAACAATATACTCATAGAAGTCTTGATTCATGTGTAAAATAATCATCAAGTGTCATCTTAAGCAGTTTTCGAAATAGTTGCCCCTGAATTATGAAAAAGTTGGCAACCCAGCATAGCTTCGGTGTTAGCATTGTTTGCCCATGTATATTTCTGAAGGGTTAATTTTCAAAATTTTCATTATTTCTTGCGCCTTTCAAAGGTTTTATCCTTTTATTTTTAAAAAATGAGCAAACTCAAACAAAGCATGTAAGTTTGGAGGCTAATTTTCGATGTTATGTCAGGTTTTGATGCTTTTTTCCTCTCAGTTTGTTGTTTTCAATTTTCATGATCGTCGTTAAGTTTATCGCCTGTTTGTAATGACGCAAATGAAAGAAAAGCTAAAATTAAGTTTGTACATCGCAGCTCTTTTTATACCTTACTATAATCTTAAATTAAAACGTTAGCTTCCATAAAAACCCACCTTTTGTTACGTTTGTTATCAAAAGTCGGAAGAGGAAACTAATTTCTGGCATCTAGTAGGATGTTGTTTCTTTCTAAATTACTCCAGCAGTAGTTTTTCTTCTACCCCTTTTGCGAGGGATTTCCCTCTTTATTTTTCCTTCCTACAATCTGAAAACTCATTAGTTTTGAATGTAAAATTTGGGCGTATTTTTGCATCTCATGTTCATGTTTTGCATAAAGAGCAAACCCGAAACTATGCTTAGGACTAACGACCTACTTGTTATTATGTCTTCATTTAAATATTCTTTAAGAATAAAAAAACATGGACACGGTTTGGGGAATATGTTTCGTAAATTACTTTTAGCCCAACCACGAATCCTGTCTTCGAGTCCCAGGTGAATTGAACTTTTTACACATTTTCTTGTTTGTTTAGATTTATGTAATATTTTTGGTTTTCTGTAATAAGATTTAGTCTCAAGTCATCGTTTAGACAGTTGAGATGAATTCTCAAATGATTTATGTTTTTCGTTAACTTATTATGCAAAATTGTCATACAAAACTATTTTTATAATATAGATATAAATATGCAAAAATGTGTTTTTATCATGATATGAACATGTAGAAATTTTGGATCGAGTTCTCAAACTTTTTCTAGATTAAAATTTAAATTATATGGTTTATAATTCAAGTGATTAAAACGTGTTAGAACACGTTGGATTTTTCGGTATTAGTCCATAGCTATTTTAACACTGTATCAAAGAGCCAGTTAGGAAAATAATTATTTAGTATATAAATTTTGATGAATTTTATTATAATCTGTGAAAGGGCATTTATATGATTGACAACACTTTATAAACTATATATTCTGCTAAATTTTTCCAGGCCCTTGTCATTAGACTACAGCTCCCCCTGTACATGTTCAATGTCCTCTTTTTCGGGTTAATTAATCCAATTAACAGCCCTTCGGATTAATTGAGACTTTGAATAATGGCTGCCCATTCTTATCCTGCTGCTTATTTATCTTTTCGTCGTAATTAATATCCCAGCCAATTAAAAGAGTAACTAATTACTATGAGAGATTAGTCTTGAAACGCTTTAACGCCTTTTCTTATAACACATCTTCAAAATCCTTTGTCCTCCCCTTTAATTAAAAATAACAATTAAAAACGTTTAATGTAACAGAGATCCATCTATGTGTGAGATTTTTGACACTTTAGTTTAATTGGGTTTAATTAAAAAATACTTAATTTTAAAAATATGCAATCGATGAACTTTTTCCAATTTTAGTTTTATTACTTTTTACGCTATTAATTTTAAGATCTCCTTAAGTCGTAAAACTGGGACTCATAAAACGAAATTTCTGAGAAATAAGATGCAATGATGGAATAAATGTTTTGCTCAGATTTCTTTTTAAGGTTAATCGGTGATTAAAATTCTTAAAACCAGCGTTAATCCCTCATTAAGTTTAATTGAAACAAGTTTAATCAGAAGCGTGTTGTATTTGTAACAAATATTTACATTACAAGGCAGCTAATGAAACAAAAATCAATATTTGGTATAAGATTCTCAGTTTCGGAGGTTTTCCCAAAGCCACTTTTCAGTAAAAACAATCTTAAATGTTAATTAAATATTTAATTAGCTTTCTGTTGCTAAATTTTGATTAATAAAAATGAAAATCATCGAAAAGCACCCTTGAAATAACAAATATAGGCAAACAATGATAACACCGATGCTATATTGGTTTCCCAACTTTTGAAATATTCAGGGTGACAAATATTCAAAATTTCAGATTTTTTAGAAATATATCGCACTTGAGAAATATTTTTGAAATAAGTTATTGTTTTCTTACAATTGCTTCCAAGGTGCACAATCTCGTAAACTGTTTCACAAGGCAATAAAGTAAAAATGAATTTCAGTGAACATAGGCAAACAATGATAACTTTAAAATTTCAATATTTGCCAAATTTGACATGGCTTCACTTTTCTAGCATGGGTGCGCAATACGAGTGAATGGGGAATTTAAAGCGACACTTGATGCCATTTTTTTTAATATTCCGATTTATGAGGCTAACAAGGCAGATATCAACATTGATGTCACTGGATCAAGATCTATTTTTAAAATTGTCAGTAAACTTTCAATATTTGCCAAATTTGACATGGCTTCACTTTTTTAGCATGGATGCGCAATACGAGTGAATGGGAATTTAAAGCAACAATTGATGCCATTTTTTAAAATATTCAAGATTTATGAGTCTAACAAGGCAGAGATCAACATTGATGAAACTGGATCAAGATCTATTTTCTAAATTATCAGACAACTTTAAATATTTGCCAAATTGGACGTGGCTTCACTTTTTTAGCATGGATGCGCAATACGAGTGAATGGGAATTTAAGGCGACAATTGATGCCATTTTTTAAATATTCAGATTTATGAGGCTAACAAGGCAGAGATCAACATTGATGTCACTGGATCAAGATCTATTTTTAAAATTGTCAGTAAACTTTCCATATTTGCCAAATTTGACATGGCTTCACTTTTTTAGCATGGATGCGCAATACGAGTGAATGGGAATTTAAAGCAACAATTGATGCCATTTTTTAAAATATTCAAGATTTATGAGGCTAACAAGGCAGAGATCAACATTGATGCCACTGGATCAAGATCTATTTTTAAAATTGTCAGTAAACTTTCAATATTTGCCAAATTTGACGTGGCTTCACTATTTTAGCATGGATGCGCAATACGAGTGAATGGGAATTTAAAGCGACATTTGATGCCATTTTTTAAAATATTCAAGATCTATGAGTCTAACAAGGTAGAAATCAACATTGATGTCACTGGATCAAGATCTATTTTTAAAATTGTCAGTAAACTTTCAATATTTGCCAAATTTGACATGGCTTCACTTTTTTAGCATGGATGCGCACTACGAGTGAATGGGAATTTAAGGCGACATTTGATGCCATTTTTTAAAATATTCAAGATCTATGAGTCTAACAAGGTAGAAATCAACATTGATGTCACTGGATCAAGATCTATTTTTAAAATTGTCAGTAAACTTTCAATATTTGCCAAATTTGACATGGCTTCACTTTTTTAGCATGGATGCGCACTACGAGTGAATGGGAATTTAAGGCGACAATTGACGCCATTTTTACAAACAAACAGATCTACTTTTAAAGTATGAAATATTGAATGTATAAAGTGTGGGCAGAGGATACGCTGAAGGTTTTAATCGATGATTAAGGTGTAATTTATTGGCGCAGTCCTTTAGGCGCCACCGGCCCATTACTCCGCTACGGCGCTCCGGTCAATCAAGTGGATCCTAACCAGGTTTCCCATAGGATAGTGTCTGAGGTTTGCCATTGGTGGATCTTGGACCATTTGTCTAATGCTCGCCTTCTAGGTATTTACGAGGAAAGCTAAAATGTGGTTGGAAAAGGATGAAAGTGTAACATGTTTAACGGATGTCCAGGAATGTAATTCATCCGTTAATAGGCCTAATGGGTCATTACAAACTCACTTTTGTACACTCAAAAACCAGTCGCCTTCTATTATAGCATTTCCGGACAGCAAAACCAGGAATTTCTAGAAATTACACTAATTTCGAAAATTTGGAATCTGTGATGTGGAAATTTATATTTTACTAAGGTTTTGGTTAGATGAAGTTATTAGTGAAAAGAAATAAAAGATGTATCAAAATGTGTTCAACATTAGTTAATCCTAATTAATTATAATCCTGCTATAATCCTAACTGTTAATCCATTTTAAAGCTTAAATTGTATCCATTGATTAGTCTCGTATCTATGACTAACCCCAAATATAATCTATTTTAAGATCTTAATCGCTGTTTAATATTTGCTTAATAATGTTAACCACTGATTATTAGTGTTTCTAGAATCTTAACCATTGTTTGATATCAATTCTGTTTATAAACACTGATTAATCAATGTTATATTATAACCAGTGATCTTGACCACTGACCTGTCTTGTGAACAATTTCCTAGTAATTAATTAATATGTATTCTATTATCCTAACCATTATGAATTACTAATTTTTTATTCTTAATCATTATGAAATGTTCATTTTGTAATCCTAACCAGTGATCAGTCCCTGTTACTAAGATCCTAATAATTAATTAATATTTATTCTAATATCCTAACCATTATGAATTACTAATCTTGTAATCCTAACTACTGATCAGTCCTGTTACTAAGATCCTAATAATTAATTAATATTTATTCTATTATCCTAACCATTATGAATTACTTATTTT
>JAQGAE010006270.1:0-10306 GCA_034696685.1 Julus scandinavius
TGTTTAACTATTAAACTAAGTCTTGTTTGTGTTTATTTTTATATATAAATAGTAATTAACTAGAAATATTGCATTTTTGATGAAAAGGTCGAAAAATATTCTTTAGTTCGCTCCATTATCCAACAGGTGGCACTCGTGCATGGCAACTTTTTCGCGCCAAAATTCAAATTTAAACTTAAAAATTGTTATTTTAATAAAAATTAAAAATAACAAATTAAAAATAAATATCACAAGAGCTTGTATACGTCCTAAAGAATTTGTATACCTTTTTAGTTTTATTTAAACTTTTCTTGCTTGAAAATCGGGTGCATTGCAAATTTGGCCCATTGAAATACATGGGGGTGTAAGAGCCTTAAATAAAAATAAAAATTGTTTAAATTAGCTTGATAAATCAACAATGGTATTACTTTTTCGTTTTTCACTTTGAAATGTAGATTTTTAAAAAATTAATAAACAAGTTTGAAAAATGTCTGTTAATTTGCATTCCCATGCTGCCACCTGCTGGCAGAATGGGCAAATTAACTGACATTTTTCAAACTTGTTTATTAATTTTAAAAAAATCTACCATTTCAAAGTGAAAAAATAATAAAAAAGGCAACCGAGATAACCCTCCAACTACAGACCAATAAGCCTGGTCTCCAATCCAGGCAAACTATATATGTCCCTAATCGCGGCCCGAACCATAGCTTGGGTTTATGATAATAAGATTATTCCTCCCGAGCAAACCGCCTTTTTAAGCGGCAAGGGCACACGTGATAATATCACAATACTACAATCTGTGGTGAGAAGGCATCTCTCCATCCCCAAGTCTCCAACATACACCTTTATGGCAGACATGGCACGGGCTTTTGATTCAGTGGAGCATTTCATGCTGTGGGTAAAGTTACATGCCTTGGGCTACCCCCGCATCTGCAGAACATATCAACATATTACGCACAGCTCTCCTGCCAGGTGAAAACCCCGGAAGGATATACCAAGCAAACCAAAATTACCTCCGGAGTACTGCAGGGAGATCACCTAAGCCCTTTACTATTTATAATATTTCTCGCTGACCTCCCGGGTTTCCTGCCAAGATGGAGAGGCTGTGCTCCGTGGGAAGAAATGATACATTGCCTACTTTTTGCTGACGACGTCCTTCTCATTGCTCCAACTAGGCCTCAGCCTCAATATAGACAAGTCAAAGGTGCTTATCTTCTCGCACAGATAAAAGGAGAGCTCCCACTGATACTTTCAAATGGGGACGGTCTCCTCTAGAGGTGGTCTACTCCTGGACATATCTGGGCTTGAGATTCCAACGAATGGTGTCATCCCTAGCACATATTGCGGCGCTGAAATCTAAATTCAATAGCCAAGCCTTCCTCGTCATTAAAATGTTCATAATAAAATCTAAACCACATATCTCACTCTACAATTATATTCTTACCCCCATCATCTCATATAGTGCTGCTCTATGGGCCTGGCTCACACCTCACGCCCTGGATGCATTCCAGGAGGGATTCCTGCGCAGGATTTTTGGTACGGGTCCTTTTGCCCCAGCCTACATTTTATATAACGAGACGGGTACGATTCCAGCAAACATCTCCCTACTAAACCAGACATTTAACCACTGGATCGCAATATCCTAAATGCCACTATTACTGCGCACTTTATCCCATCAATTATTCCTTTCTTGGCTGGACCGCCCCCTGGATAGATTCAACCTCCTTAAACACTTCCACACACAGCTTTATCTTCCATTACCTTACCCCATCCAAAACTCGCCTCTTTCCAGCCTTTCCACTGATACGATTCAAAACCTAAAAAGGTCCACAATAGCGTCAGCAACCGTGAGATTCCATTATTTCCTATTCGATAAGATTCAAGCCTCTACACGGCCATATAAAAACTTTAACCCCCTCCCACGCTCCTTGCAGCCCTATCTCTGGCTCAACATACATTTTTTCCTTAAAAAAATTATTTGGCAAATGCGCATAAACCCAAACAATGTCGGTACAAAGGCGGGTTACCTAGTAATTACCCCTAACGATCCCTGCCCCCTCTGTGACTCACGTCCTTCGGATTGGCACCACCTTTTTTCTTGTGTCAACCCACTCGTAACCACAACCAAACTCAAATCCCCCGATACCAAACCTGTCCGCCACCTTGCTGCTCCCTTCCTTATTAGCAAATATTAAAATTAACCTTCCGACTGTATGGCTATTATACCGTATTGCCACCATCTTAGTAACCGCCTAACTTGCTGTTTTGCCCAAGCATGCCACCATGAACGCGTGACCACATCCCTAAATGACTAACAACTCCTAGTGTTTTATAAATGCTAGTTAGGATCCCCATAATGGCCAACTTAAGGTATTCCTAACATAACAAGGAATTGGGATGCGACCTTTTGTACTAACAACTTACTAACAATAACCAACTCTACTTAAAAAAGGGGCGTGACGGGCTGAGCCCTGTTGAGCCTTATAACACTTTCCTATCTCTTTTTGTTTGGCTGTGATTGTGTTTTAAAAGTTCACCCATTGAAAGTGATAGGGTTGTGATCCAGCTTAAATAACATTCGTTTAACAGATATATATGTACATTCTTAAATCCTCAAAATATAATGAGTACTATCTAAGTTGACCCTATTTCCCATATCTCATTCCCGATCTTTGGTAGAAATTATTTCTGAGAAGTTTAGAATAAGTCTTCTAGACAATAATTGCATTTAATTGAGGCTTCCTTGAATTGCTTAAATTTCAGTAAATAGTTTCATATTAAACTAACCACCTTAAATTCAAAAGAATATTCCTTGCTATTAGCAGTTGCGAATACTTGCCCAATGGCAAACATTAAGCAATACATACGTAATGTCTTTTTAGTACCTTAATAATAGCTATAAATACAGATAAAGTTCTCTAAAAAAATTAATTGTACCGTTTTTCACACTTATGTCTGTGTGTATTTTTTGAAAATTTTATTAATTTTTTCCAAAATTAGATGATAGCCTTATACATTAGTTGCAAGAGTGCCGGCCCCCCTCGCAATATGTTAGACCCGATTCATCACTGGTTTTTTAATGAAACGTTTGAACATGTATATTTTTCTGTATGTCCCTATAAACTCCCATTATCCAATAATGTTCTGTCAAAATCCCTCTTCTGTAGAGCCTTATAACACTTTCCTATTTTAAACAATTTTTATTTTTATTTAATCTCTTTTTGTTTGGCTGTGATTGTGTTTTAACATTTCACCCATTTAAAGGTTGTGATCCAGCTTAAATAACATTCGTTTAACATATACATTTTTAAATCCTCAAAATATAATGAATACTATCTAATGTCGAGATGATTTGATTGCCAGTTTTTCAGCCACATGAAACAGCTTTAAAACGTTTCTGAAGCCTAGCCTGGAGAACATACCAAAAACTTACTTTTAAATTTATTCAAAACTCTTATAACATGATCATATGTTCAATTCCATTCAACTCAAAATCCTACAATCTGCAAACAAATGTCATATTACAGGGGAGGAAGGGAGGAAATCACATCCATTTTCAGGATACTGCTCCTACGTCAGTAGCGACTTAGACATCATTATTAAATTGAACAATAAATCTTCGAAATCTGGACTTTTCATGAAAAGGCAATTCAATCGTATATAATCTCAATCAAAAACAAATTCAACGCCATTAATTTTAACTCTTTGCTTTCTTGCTGTTAAATTCATGAAATGATATGGGGATTAATTAAATATTATTTAAGTTTTAGTTATAAATGTTGGTGAAGAACAGTGTGAAATGATTTAGCAAAGTCTAAAAATATGGAATCGACTTCCTTATCATTGCACTTTGCATATCATGAAAAAACAGGCCAAGCTGAATTCACAAAAGTATCCAATTCTGAACCGGTGCTGGTTTTCTACTATTAATTTGTCATGGTTAAGGTTCTCCATGACCTTACAAGTCGATAATTATTTGGATTCTTTGACCAACATGAATTCTCAGAATTTTATAGACGTTCTTCCGTGCATATTCTACTTTGTAAAACCGAAATTGGCTATGTCATACTTGAACTTTTCACAAAGAAGTTTGATTTGAATTTTGCAAGTTGCTGCTTCAGGTTTTATGAGACGCATTAAAACCTGCTCAACACCGGTCAAATTCGAAACATGACTGGAAATGTCCCCACCTTCATTTACATCGTTTAAATTTGTTTGGAAGGCTTTGGATTACTGGATCGAGCCAAGGCCAGAGTGCGCCGCATTGGGTTCCACGCTCAGCACGCCATTGCAGTTCTGCAGTGCTGGTTTGTTGTGTTTCGGCGAATGATTTAGAGGACTTTTGTGTAAGTACTCTGAAATAACAACTGAAATTGGCATTTATCTTCCGGAAAAAAACGGCACAGTATTGGACGGACTGGCAGGAAGATCAAGTGAAGCACCAGAGGCATGCAATGAAATTCCATGCAGCTGCCTTTATTTGAGGGCAAGTGTCAACGGCGTAAGCTTAAATGAAAGATTTGAAGCGGGCAGGCTCAGAACTTGGCTGGTCCCCTGGGTCATCGTTATGGGAGTATCAAGTATATTTAAAGGGACATCATGCTTCCTTCCTACGTACCACATTTTGTTGCAAAATTTGCATGAAAAACAGGACATTATTTTATAAATAAATACCCAATTTGAAGTGTTAAATTGCAGGTAATGATGCCATCATGTTTCCCACAACACTTTGCTACCATATCTGCATGAAACGTATAGCTAGGTTGGGAGAATATTGTGTAGATGCTTTAAATATCTTGAATTTTTAAGACTAGACCCCCCACTGAACTTGAGAATAGTATATATGAAAAAGGATAGTACCTCGATAATTATTTTAATGTTAATAATCTAGAAGCAATTTAAAAAAAATACTAGGTAAAAAGCGATGGCTTTTGAATATGATACTGGCTGGATACAAATGCAGTTAGGACAAACATGTGCAAACTTATAGTTTTGCAGCTTCCACATGACAAGTTTTCGGAAGCTAAAACATTGCATGTAGAGATCGAGAGGCCTATGCAGACTTCAGACAACAATGACCTTGTTAACAACAAGGTCACAATAAAAAGCATCGAATGAGACATGTTAACACGTGATGATGCGATATACGAACAATTCACATGCACAAACAACAGTGCAGAACAATCAGAGTGGGGATCCCAAATTGACAATACATACCAATGGCCACTTCAGGCTCTCCATCATCAGTGAGCGTCTCCCAATACATGCATCTTTGAACAGCATTTTTCCACTTCATGTAATGGGTATTACGCTCTGAAACACAAAATAATGTATAAGGAAAATATAAAAAAAAAATCGGTTTTTACCTTTCCCTTCAGCTATTACGGCAGATGCTAATAAATGTTCTGTGGTTTTCCTCTAATAATTTTATTTTGTGAAGAAATAAGATATTTTCAGAAAATTATGTTTACTTTGGGCATTCATATAAAAAGCACATATTACAAAACAATTTCATACAATTTTACTTGTTTAAATTTGAAGCCAGTAGAATAAATAACGAAATAGCCAGAAAACGTCATCGGATCCATAAAATTTGACACATTCACGCCAGAAATAATGTCACAGGCTATTTTTTCGACTGATATTAATTATTCAGGCACACCAGGTTACAAATTGCATTTTACTATTTCACAGTATTATAAATTTGCAGTAAATGTTTGTTAACGTTGGCCTATTTCCGCACCATGATGGCCAATCACCAACTCCAGGGTATGAGTCTCAATCACTTATCTGAAAATTTTGCCTTCAAGGGTGGACATCCACCCCCTCCTGGATTTTTTTAACGTGCAGAGAGAAAGTTATCTACACAGGACATTGATTTTAATTCATCTTAAAGAGTCACCACTTAGGGACTTAGGGAATTTTGTGCATCCGAAACATTCCCACCAAGCATGACTGGGAAGCGAACTCCAAATTATAGATCGAGAGGCAAACACGCAAACCTCTTACCTGTCTGTGTCAACAAATTTGCATTAATGAAAATATTAATTTACCGTTTTCTAACATCTTCGATGGAAAAACGTCTGTTGAAATGTCCAGCACTTCATTTGAATTTAATTTCCAAACTTCCACTCCTTCAGCCACACCAGCAGCCATGGCTGCTCCAAGGGCAGATGTTTCAGGCATCGACGGCCTAACTAATTTTAAAATTACAATTATCTATATTTGACGAGGTATTCATCACCCTTCAGGCCTGTCACCCTTTAACAAGTTCCGTCTACCTACCAACAGAGATCCCTAATAAATCGGCTTGAAGCTGCATCAGGAGATTATTTCCCGTCATGCCACCATCCACTTGAAGCCGTTGCAACGATATCCCGCTGTCTTTGTCCATGGCTTCTAAAATCTAGAGAGTAAACCGTAATTGAAATGCAAAAGCAAAATTTCCCACCAGTTAATCAATTTCCAACAATAAATACAGCTATCAAACCTATTTCCAGTTATAGCATAGAAATTGGCCATCAAATTGCAACAGCACACAGCAAGTTTTTTATTTTTATGCCCACAGATGTTCGTTTTCTCAAAAGAATAACGAAAAATCTGGTTTTCAATAAAATAATCTGCTCGAAACTGAACAATTTTCATTGACAATTAGTAAATAAAACACATTTTTTTCCCAGGAAGCCATTTTTGGAAATAAAAACTTCAAACAGCATTTTAATACGGTGACGCTGTGTAAAACAGATTTACCGAATATCTTTCTGAAACGAAATTTACAAAATGCTCAAATTCATGTGATTTCCAAAGCAACTTTTGGGAAAAAAAGTTTCAAATTAAATTTCTTAAGAAAAATGCTGCGTAAGTTTTCTCTTTCAATCATGTTTCAGCTTAATAAATCCCTAACCATCTGGTCCCTTGAAAGACTTCTTTATAGGGTTCTGCCATAATGCTATGCTTTAAGTTAAATATTAATTTAAGAAATCACAATGAGGTCAAAATAAATGTCATTAATATGACATCAACCATTGCGTCCCTTCCCAATGTCACCATTGTCCAACACACTTCAACCGTTTCAGCTCCAATCTGATATCACAACCTAACAAACTAAATATATTAACCTCTCTAGTTTGAAAACAAACTGCTTCCAACGCTGCCCTCGCAATGTGGGCCTTGTTTGTAAATTGAGTTAATCCAATGATGAGACTAGAAATGAAAAGAGATTTTGAAATTCCTGATGCATTTGGATCATGTTCACATACACTAGTTTACCCCATCTTTACCCCCTTGCGTGTGGTTCCCAATAGGGGGCATACAGCCCAGAGAATGCTGGAACAAAGTAAACGCCACCGCTGTTTTCCACACTTGATGCCAAGGATTCTGCAATAGAATTTCAAAAATTGATGGTAAATCCAAATTATAAAATACAAATACATGCATTCTGGGCATCATTTCAGACAAATTAATAGAAAATAATTAAAGGTAAAAGAATTTACTTTTCTTCAGAATATTTTATTATAACGAAGTTATTTATTTAAAGCAAAAATGAAATTTAAAATGTTAAGTTGCTTCCTTTCCGTGGATATGAATTATAAGTACCTACAAATTAAGTTCTAAAACATGAAAAGCCATTGTAAGTTTGTATTAAACTTATTTGTAGTTAAAAAATACATTTTTGATTTTGGAAAAACAAACCGCCACAAAAAAGAAATAAAAACTGAAATATCTTCAAATATCTTTAATTCACCTAGTAAAACAAAGAAACGTTGGGATCTCTGCAATCTATTTCAAGTCCAAAACAAATTACCTACCGATTTCTGAGGATTTCTGAATAATTCCTAATTTATCCCGCAGCCACTGTATGCAGGCTCCAGAAATGGCAACCGACCCCTAAATTAATTCAGAAAATAAGCGATGTTCACGTTCTTATAAAAACTAGTGTCAATTTGTAATTTAAAAATCAAACATTTTGATAAAGATAAATTGCAGAACTTTCTGGCAAATGAAAATTTTAAAAAATGTTTAAGTTTTAAGCAATTTTGAATTTTTGCAAAATGTGAAGCCATATCTGCGAATTTAGAAACAAATATTTAGTGAAATATAAAATCGAAAGTGCACATTAACAGAAATAATGGAAAACAACTGAAATCTGTATTCATTTCTTTTCATGCACGTGTCGAATTAAAATTACCAGATTAGTTACCAGCAAGAAGAAAAATTAATTTTGACAATCATTTCACGTTAGATCATGTAAGTTTATGAATGCACCTCTAAAGCAAAATGAGTTGGCTTGTCTTTTCCCAGCTTGTATGCAACTGTTGTTAGAAGTCCATGATCTGAAAAAACTGGCTATGAATAGCGCAACAAAATGATTATTAGACTAATAAACAAATTATGCCAGGCCATTTCAGCGTATTTTTGAGGGCGTTTACCTGAATCCCTGTGTTGTACAGAAGGAAGCATCCTGTGCCATACGTATTCTTGGCCTGGCCCATCTTCAGGCATGTCTGGCCCACGAGTGCAGCACTCTGATCACCTAAGCACTAGAAAGTATGAAAGCCAAATATGAATAAGTATTATACAGTACGTTGCCATCGTTTAACATGTTCCCCTCACCCCAGAAATAGGCACTCCAGTAAGTGATCCGCTTTGGATGTAACCATAGATTTCTGAGGAGCTGTGGATTTCTGGTAAAATGGACTTGGGGATGCCAAAAAAACTGGAAACAGAGAACGTTAATCGCATTATTTAAACCGCACAAAAGGTTTGAAAAGATACAATTTAAATATTTTTTAAAAACAAATTCGAAGAAAGTGCACTTATTCTAATTTAGGGAAAATTTCATTATGAAATAATGTACCCTCGCTATAATGTTGGTTTTGGGCGGTATTGTAGACATGCGTTATAGGCCATTTGTTTGTTGATTTTTATCTTTGGCCAATTTCTACAACAAGGGAACTAAACACCAACGCCAGGGGATGAGCCTTCATCACTTACCTGGAAATTTTGCATATGAGGGTCTTTAACGTGCAACAATCAACACCGGACCTCGATCTGTTTATACTCTCATCCAAAAGAGCCGCCACTTTGGAAATTTCTCCCATCCATAGAAATTCCTACCGCACTCGACCAGGGAGAGATCTAACCCCGCACCTTAGGATCGAGAAGCAAGCTCAATCTGATCGACCGCCAGCGTCGGTCAGTGAAGATTCTCAGCACAATGCCGATTTAGAAATATTTACACTAAAATGCTAGCGAGGAAATTCTTTTTCAGAATCTGATAACTTATCACAGTACATTTGCCTTCTAAGCACCTACAGCCCTACATAAGGTATGCCGGCAAACTATGCATGTATTAAAAATATTATCAATATTGAACTAGAATCATGACTAGAAGTTCCGACGATTCCGGGATTCACGAGTTCCGGGCATGATTTTGATATCATGGAAAACAGGAAAATTAACCACTGATTTAACTGCCAGTGTCACCCCCATTAATAAATGCTAGTACACTTAATTATTTGTTAAGTATATCCCCATAAGTATTTCACCTGCACAGTTGTGTGTCCCACTGTTGAGTTTCTAGATCCATCAACATGGTTCGGCTGGCATTGGTGACGTCGGTGACATGCACTCCGTCATCCACACTACCAGTTAGGTTCTGAAATGTAACAAACACATCACTAATTACTTTTCTTATGTTCATTTGCATACATTCCATTCTTGATAACATAAAGAATGCAAAAAAGTTATAAAAAAAAGTGTACCAAGAAGAAGAAGGCTGTCATATTAACTCACCCATAGTATCCACGAGTCAACTGTTCCAAATAAGCACCTGCCTTCCTTGGCTGCTGCAGCCACTTCTGGAATGTTGTCCAACAACCATCGTACTTTCACTGCACTGAAGTAGGTGGACAGGGGAAGACCACATTTAGGCTGAATTTAAAAGAATTAAAATTAAAACTCGGGATCAAGCTTGCACATCAGTGCAGTAACTTCTTACAGTATACCATGCTTAAAATTTTATTTAAATAACAACATTTCCTACATTATTGTAATCTACAAATGATATATCTTTATGCAGGGTTCTCCAAATATATTTTTTCAAACTAATGCGTATTGAAAGAGTCGCACAATAACATTGAAAGCTAACATACCATATTTCATCAATTATAAGATGCACTTTGTTTCCCATAGAAACATCTCTAAAAACAAGGTGCATCTTAAGCTGGATCACAACCCTATCACTTTCAAAAACACAATCACAGCCAAACAAAAAGAGATTAAATAAAAATAAAAATTGTTTAAAATAGCTTGATAAATCAGCAAT
>JAQGAE010006271.1:0-10306 GCA_034696685.1 Julus scandinavius
TTTCTCCCTTATGCACGCGAAAACGTCACTGGGGCATCTCTACCGCTGGGGCATCTCACCCGGTTTTACTCTAGTTTGAAGAATTGTACAGTTTTGATCTTAAATTAGGAAAGTGATTGTACAATTATTGGAATGAATGATGGAATAGTACATGCCACTAGCTACTAGCGGCGGACTGGATCTAAAAATATTGGTTGCCAGTATACACCCACAACTACTGTATAAGACTATCATTTAATATTTATAAAAACTGGATCTAAAAGTATTGGTAAAATTATAAGAAATAAGTAACATTTTCAAAAATTACATTACTGAAAAAATTGATCTATTTTTTTGCGAAATAAATGTATACTAAAAGCAATTATTAAGCTACTAAAAGGTCATTGACATTTTTAACTTGGTGTCAAATTCTTAAGGTAGTACATAGGGAAAACTAACACCTTAGCCAGTCCCCCACTTCTAGTTACCTTAAAATATGTATGTGCTCTTAATCCTTAGCGTCTGTGGAATGTCATAGGCAATAATGCATTTCTGTGACATTCCAGCCTTGTAAGGCTGATGAGCCTCTCACGTAAAGGAGGCTGATGCATTCATAATTCGCCGACGCCGGCTTTCGAGTGGGTTACATGCTTGCCTCTCGATCCTAAGATTCTGGGTTCGCTCCCAGGTCGAGGTCGGTGGGAATTTTACAGATGGGAGAAATTCCTTAAGTGGCGGCTCTTTCGGATGAGAGTTTAAACCGAGGTCCAGTGTTGATTGTAGCACCTTAAAGACCCCTCGAGAGGGGGTGGAAGTCCCCCCTCGTAAGCTAAATTCCCAGGTAGGTGTAGAAGGCTCATCCCCTGGCGTTGGTGTTTAGCCCTCGTGTTGCAAAAATCCACCAAACAAACAAACAAGCATTCATACTTCAAGTACTAAAATGTTTATATAGACTGACAAAAGGTTGGTACACAATTTTGAAACGTGCATGATTACAATATGCTGCCTACAATTGCACTTAGAAGGGTTAATACGCATTGTTTCAGTCCACATGACTCCAAATCTGCCTGCCTAACTGTCTAACTGCAAATCCTTCTACAAACGCATCAATCTAAAATGTATTTAAAATTTATCCTAAATGGGCTGGGAATATTCTGTTAGTCCTTAAAATCCGCTTTGATTTCAGAGGGCAATTGAGCAAGTTTCCAAATCACGTTCATCTAATAATTATACCCTTCATCAAATGGTCCGATTAACCGTTGAGAACGGAATTACTAACGAGTCTTTCAGACATTCGTAATGACGGTGATGAGGATAATGGTGATTATGGGCTTGCAAATGGGACGTTATTTGTGACTATTATAAAACCTGGGCTAATTACTATGCATCAATACATTCAGTGTATAATCTTAAGACTTGCATATCCCAAATTCCTACTTTACTGCCGTTGTCACTAAGACTTTAATGGACGAATTATGTTAAAATTTTAAATGAAATACGTGGGACTAGTTCCTTCTTATGTTTCCTTGGAATTGGAAACATGTATTTGTCTTTCCGGTATAATTTCAATATTTTTTAGGAAATGATAAATTCGGCTTGTACCTAGTGCTGGGCACGTTTATGTCGTTTTTACTGGATACATTTAATCTTGTGTGATGATTTGTTAACTTAATTTGGGTGTGTTACAATATAGATATATAGGTGGATACATTAGTTCAATTATTAATTATAATCAGATAACGGTGTATAAAAACTACTTTGACTACACATTTCTTATGGAAAATTTACTTTCTATAGTCAATATTGATCGCCAACATATCACATCGGTTTTTTTATGTTTTGTAATTTCAATGCATTTATTCTCGCTTTTATTATTGAAGGTGCAATTTTTAATTATGCATGGTGGAGCTTTAATGCTCCAGATTCCTCATTTCATAATAATAATAAATCAATAAATGCAAGCTGATTAAGCAGTCTGAAACGAAAAACTTAGATCACAAAAGCTAGCATTTTTTTCTGGTTTTTTTTCTCTGAAGGAATGAAAAGCTTTTAAGTATTTTATTTTGTCCTTTCAAAATACTCAATCTTCCATAGTTCCCATCCTCATTGTCTTTAATTTTTGATCAACAACCTGTAATCCTGTGATATTTGTATATGCTATTTATTTCTCGTTGTTAAGTATTTTTAATTTCTTTGGTCTTCTAAAGATTCATTCCGGTGATTCTAGCTTGATGTGAATTAATTTATAGCCTTTCTTTAATCTATGTCTTGTAAGCTTCGGTGCTTCTTCTAATCTAATAGTTGTTGCTATGACTCCTAAAAATAACTGCTTTTCAATAACTCTAAAGACGTCTTTGTGTTAATTTTCACATAATTGAGATGTTGTTTATCGAACTTAAATTCGAGCTTTATCATGCACGAGTAGAGCATTTTATCTCTAAAAAACTATGAAAAACATTTGCTTTAGACCAACTTATCAAGTTAATAAAAGACTGATTTTGAAAGCTACGAAGTTTTCACATACTACAGCACTATTCAGAGTAAGGAAACTTTTTTGCAATTTATTATAGAAGGAATAAGATTATGACAATCAGCCATATTGAAGTTCGATCACCATTTTAATTGGAATTCATGTTTGGGTTTTAATATAAAATAAGTTGAGCTACAACACATGCTTAAATCACATTACCCTGCTTGCCTAAGTAATTTTACGTTTCCTCAACTTTTATTTATCTTAAATACGATATAATTGCTTTTTACTTTTCAAGTACTTTTTTTTATACAATCTGCTTTTCATGATACACTTTCCGATAAAAAACATTATGTAATGGAAAAAAACTGATTTTTTTCTTGTCATTGGCATTTATATTTCCTGACACTTTTGTATATTAGATTAAATAAATCGAAAAATATCTTTATGTATATAGTATATTATTTTTCCTTTTCCTGTCTCATATGCAGTTTATTAAAATGAATTATGTGAAACTCCTACGTGCAGATGCTTATAATTATTTGATGAGGAACATGCAAAATTGAAAAAAAAAATACAATATAGAAATTTAATGTATTCCATTAAATTTATCATTTGATGTATCAAATTTGGAGACAAGTACGAGGTAGAAAGTATATTTGGTGCATCGTGGTTTGCATCTGCAGTATCTTTACTTCTGTCGCCATCTGGTGGTTAGTGGTAATTTTTGTTCATCCAACTTTTGGTTTTGGAAGGGTAAGCCCAAACGCCTTATCAATGCCTTAAGTTCTGTACGAAATATCTCCTCGCTTGTCTACTAAATTTTGATTTGTTTCATTTAATCTCGGCACCGGCAAGCTGTTACCGGAGAATATTTTCTTGCTTACCCTTAAACTCCATTTAATTTAGTCTAATTTAGATGTATTTATAGCTTTTTCCCATCTGCTACCGGGTAAAGCGCATTTAGGTAGGAAGTTTGGCTACGCTATCTATATACTCTAAATGCCAGAAACAGAGATTAGTGAATCGCATATTTGCTGAGTTAGTCATTGCCTCTACTTTGCCAAAACTAAAAAGGAAACAAATTGGTTCGCCATTGTGAAGGGCAGCTCTCACAAACTTGAAATCGTGAAATTTTACTGAATTCTTTAAAATTTATCGTTTTAACATAAATTTAAGTTGTCTGAAGACATTATGGAGACCCTGAATACTACTTCCAAAAATTGTAGACTGCAATTACGGTCATAATAGCCCAATTAAGTCACGGAATGGATTTCAACTTAGAGGAAAACTAATTTACATAAATTTTATCTAGTAATACTGTTTTCAATACGACGAAACACATTCAGTGACTGAGTAGTTGTAGTAAATTTGCATAAATGGCTACGTCTTTACGTATATCTTTATGCATGTCGTGTTGCACATATAAGCTACAGTGGAACCTCGGTTTACGAACTTAATCCGTTCCTCGACTCATTCGTTAACCGAATGCAGAAACTCGGACCTTTGATTGGTGGTCCAGAGAAATGTGTTCGTAAACTGAAGCATCGTTCGTAAAGCGAAACAACATGTGGAGTTTCGTAAATAGAGACGTTCGTAAACTGAGGTTCCACTGCATATAAATTCATACATACATAGTGACGTGTACCATGACATATATTAGTCTTTCTTCTCTTTACGTATGTATAGTATTCTCCAATAAAATATAAACTGCTTAAAATTTAATGTTTTTTATTAAAAGTAAGTTTAAACATGGCTTCAAATGAGAAAATGAGAATGGAAAATGTATGACGATGTCAATGCTTTTGATGTTATTCTACTTTATACATTTCACTTTTTGTTATTTTAGGAATCATTGATATTTACTTAAGCTCTTCATGGCCAATTCATATCGTTTAAATTGCTTTCGTTAGCTTTAAAAAAAATAGTATAACATTCGTGGTTTGCACACAGGCAACATTTATAAAATCGTGGTTGATAATGTTTCCCTTTCTGCTTTTATAATATCACTCGAGAACCGACTAAAGAAAATCAAAAATGAAGCTACTGAAACTTTAATAATATGAGTACAAGAGATAAGATGCCTCGTTTGCTTACAATGTTCATCTTGGAGAAGTAAAATATTAGCAGTCCAATATATATTTATGAAGTTTTTTTTAATTCGCTATATGGCTGTTTTTATCTTTATGCAATTTTTATATGTTGGAAATGATTGGGCTGGCATACTCGTACCACTAGTCATTAATTTGTCATCTGTTGAAATTTTTATTCCAATATCATTAAAGAGTCGAGGGTGAATTGGGAATGGCATGAATGTGAACTCTCGCAAATGTCTGTCATGTGGTCGATATAGAAATTACTTAATATTAATTATGTATACAAACGTGTATTTATAACTTGAAAACATCCTATCCAAATATTTGCGTGCGGAATCTAATAAATACACGAATGTTCATGAAGTAAACTTCTGGATGTTTTAATTTGTGTAGCTTTAATGTCATATTACACTATTGATGTTTAATTACCACAAAATTATCGATTTATTAAAAATGTCTTGTAAACATGTTCAAAAAATTTAAAATTGTTATGGAAGGTTTGTGACTAGGAATTGGAAAAAGAAAAGTTTTTGCCAACTTAATACTTTTTGGTACAAGTTTAGTACCCAATATGAAATATAGAGATAAATATCAGCATAATTTTAATTTGCACGTGGCTATGTATTATTGATTGTTTCATAGTCTAGAAGTGCAAGGATGTAATAACATAGCCTTGAGGTACTCTTTCAGACATCGAAATTTATACGGACTAAATAGATTAAAACATATTTCTCACGGGTGATAAATCTTCAAAAAGTTGATTTTCTTCTCTGCCCATTTGCATTCCAAAAACAAATTATCATTTATTGAACGAGTGTGTATATTCTCTGCCACGTTTTTGAGAAATGTATTTTGTATGTATTAGAAAAATTTAACGCTAAACTTATACCATCTCATTTTTATTCACACCATGCATCTCTGCAAAATTTAATCAACCACAGTATACCACAGCACGGTTTCTCGGTGCTACGACTAACATAAATAAATAATAAATTAAAATCATAGACTAAAGGGGGTTGAGAATACAAAAAAAAAAAAAAATGAAAAATTGGTGTATGTTTATGATGCAAAAAAGTTCCAACTTACTGTTCCGAATAAATAGCTCGGTGGTTCATGTTGTCAGGAAGTAGATGCAACTGAGAGGCAGGTCTTTTTCCTCTACCTAAATCCCCGGTATAAAAAGCTGCTGTATTTCACCATTATTAAGCTACTCTATTTGACGTTCGGAAAACATACGTTTTTTTATATCTAGGCTTATTTGAGTTCATACGCATCTCGTGTGAATATAATATAATCTGTGGGCTACATTTTTTATGCAGTCGTCTGACTATAAAAACTTGTTTACAAAAGGGTTTAAGTAAAGTGTTTTAAATCATAATTTTTCACCACATGCAGAACTTTCCTGAATTGCCTTTTGCCTGCATTGTATAAAGGATTTCAAACTTAAACGTTACACGGATTTTGTATTCAAGGAAAATATGTCAAATTAAGAGACAAGTTCATCTTCCAGGGGCTTATTTACTGCTTGGAACCAGAGTTAATTAGACTTGATAATAATTTATCTAAAGTTATTTGTTGCCAGTTTGGAGCAGACGTCCAAAAGCGTCTTAAAGACGTCTTAAAGCTTCTAGACAACTTGGGCAAATTGTACTCATGAGTAAGAGTACTGATTAAGATTTCTTGTAGAATCTTACTCTAGAGTATATGTAATCGGTAGTCATGGAATGACTAATTAGACTTGGGAAATATTTATTCATTAGCAGAGGTACTGATTACGAGTATGGTGGATTGCAATAGTATTGTTTAGGGAACTCAATTTATTTTAAATACCTTAGGTTTTATTACAAGCAGAAACAATTAAAATTTATAAAAAATCTTAATTAATATAAGAACACAGAAAAAACCCTCTTAGGCACCAGCAAAATCTTAATAATTAACGAGGATAAAATAACAGTATAAGGATCATAAGGAGAAATGTAAAAAATAGGATACATTCATATTATCATTTGGGATGACCCTCATTTCAAGCTACTCATTCTCGTTACTCAAGTGCATTAAATGAGAATAAGTTACTTACTCAAAAGTATTTTTATTCAATTACATTGGTAGTCATAATTTCAGATTAAGTTAACGCTCAAGTATATCTATATGATCTCCCATTATTAGTACCTATACATTTTTGTATTCGTGTGCATTGTACTCGTATGTTTTGATTAAATTTTGAATTAAAGTACTCTTTTACTCGTTACTCAAATTCATTCAATGTATTCAATCACTGTCCACCAATTGTTCTAGAGGTTATGGGCCTTAAAATTCCAAGACTCCCCCCCTCCCCAACTTAACCTTCAGGTAAAGGCATCCTCCTGTACAACTTATGTAAACTTCACCATGATGTGACGCTACAACAGCAAGTTGTGCTTTTATTGCTATATTTTTAAACTTGAATTGGTAAAAAGTATGTTTTAGAAATTTTCCAAACAGCTTTTCTGTAAATGGCTCACCCTTCTAATCATTTACAAACCTAAAAATTATGAAGAAGAAGAACATTACTTAAAACAATGTTATTTGCTGATCCAAAAGAATAACCTGCTGTTATAACAGTGGTGCACCTTTAGACTTCGGGTCGTTCTGAGTACCATTGTCTGCACTTTTCTTATTTTACATAACTCCTTTGATACAAAATAATTAGCACTGCTTCTTAAGGAAAACATCTCGTTCATTCGATAAGCCTAATTTAACTGCTTCACTAAAATTTGGAATTAAATTTAAACGCTTGTGCTTTAGGGTAGCACGTAATTCGTACGTGCACTATTACCAGAAGAGCTAATTAGATTTTCAGTTCATTTGTGCAGTACTTCTGAGGGGGGTAAAACGTTTTCTTGCTACAACTTATTTACGTTGAAGCATTAATTTGCAATAATGGTTCATTAAAACTGCTAATTTTGTATGCATTCCCTTCAATCGCCAATCAGTTTCACGGGTAGTCACTGATGAGCTACTCTATTATTAGATTACTACCATCGACAGAGGAGTTTACCACAAAAAAAAAAATAATGGTATCTTTCAGTAATTATCAGGAACGCACAAAGTAAACTTCGGTGTATACAATTTAAAACACTGCCAAGTATTTTTAGAATATATTATCTAAGCTAGATGCAAGTTCAATATTTTTGTAAAAAATCCAAGCATGTGTAGGACGTGTTTTCATTAATATATAAATATAGTAATAACACTTTATAATAAAACAACATGATACATTTCAAACCTGTGACAAGTGCTTTGGTGGGATCATCCCTATATATTACAACTTCACTGATTTTTTTTCTCTCTTTCTTCATAATTTGTAGGTCTATAAAAGTTTCATTTTTCTCATATTTTATACATAATGCACCCAAAGCGTCGGGCGAATAGAAGTTTTCTCAATGAAACAACTTCACTTTGCCTCATTTTTTTATTTTATTTTATTTATTCAGGAGTTTGCCATGATCACTTAGCTTAGCAGAAAGTGCTTTGGAAGTGCTCGTGTGGCGTCCCAACTTTGCCGTTTTCTGGCCATAAAATGTGTTCTTGATGAACATTACGTTAATAAGTGGCAATTTAATTGCACCTCTTCGTCACTTTTACGAGCCTTTGGGACACCAACATGTGATGCATCTGGGCCCTATTTTTGTTGCCCTTGTCACTGGTGAGATGCCGTGAAATTGTGCCTCTAATGTGCGTACACACACACACTTTAGGATCGTTTATATATCTACCTTTACCCTTAATTCCCACACCCGTAATGCTGCATTTTTCTCTTCACTTTTTAACAGGCTGAACTGAGCTCCGTGAACATTGTAATTCTGGGATATGTTTCTATGGTGATGAAAATCCTCCTGTTGGTTGCTACGGCAACGTGTAATACCTTTATGGACTGCCTCTATTTACACACGCATTTTCTGAAATTTCTTTGATGCATTTTACGATCATCCTTCCTCGTTAAACTCATCTTAATTAACTCACGTTATGGGTTAATCTATAAGCTCTTAAGGCCATTATTGCTTCGTTTGATTTTCATTTCTGATCAGTTTTCGCGACTCAGTGGTCCTTTTAAGACAACAAGCTTAATTTCAGACAGATTACTTATTATTTCTTGGGTGTTCATGCTTGAAAAACAAGAGATGTTTCCCATGTTGTATGGATATGGTTACCCACAGATGTCGTATTGTTTCACGACAATTTGTGAGATTAACTCTTGCGAGTTACTCGTCATATCTCGTATGTTTGTAAGTGCTACATTTGAGAATTGCTATCGAGAGCACCTCGAGAGTTTCTCTCACGTGCAGACGCTCTTTTTGATAAAGCAACAAACTGATTCAGTGGTGTATTAATTGGAGAATGATGCAAATCTACCTATAAACATGTCATAGATTCTAAAATGAAAAAAGCTTGTTATAATTAATTGCAGCATTCATATTACATCTCCGAATATAATGAACGAATACAGAAATTGGCATTATTTGGGGACTTTATAGATCTGTATTTTGCATTACATTTCTCAAAAATTTGTTTAAAACTAACATTATATCCCTTTTTAAGGATTATAATGGGTTTAAAAGACGATTAACTTTGTAAATTATAAAAAACCTGTAAATCTTTGTAAATTAATAACACTGATCAATTAACTGATAACGATATATAATTTTTTTCAAGATATTAATGGAGAAAATAATCATTAATTTGCTTATAATTTATAAGGTTTAAAAGTTAATTTTGACGAAAAATGAGATTGTTCTACTGGAAAATGTAACATTAATTTTTGTCAATATTCAAAGACGAGTTAAAACTAATCCTATATTATGGATCATAACTCTTACTAGTATGATAATTTCCGCATAGTAAGTTGTAGGAAAGTGCCGTACTTGCAGTACTTAGTAACATAAAACCTTAACTAAGCTATTAAAACTGAAATTTTCTAAAGCTCATGGATTTTTTGATTTGATGTACAATGTATTTGTTCTTTTCTGTACAGGAAAATGAATAATGTCAGAGATAGTTCTGTGGTTAACAATTTATATCTAATTTACCAGTTATTGATGTGAAAATGTTCCAAAACCACTATAAAATGACGAATTTGTACAAAAAGTATATTTATATGGTCTTTTGCTGAGGTGACAAATCATTTTCCTCTTCTTTTCGTGTATGTGCGACGATGAATGATTTTCCAAGCCTATATATAGGAAGGATTTTCTATTTCATTTTGTAAAGAAATAGCATTTTCGAATTTCTGTTCGGACAAGGTGATTCAGTGTTTCTTTATAACATGAAATCAGGGAAAGTTGCCAGAGGCACTTAGTCGTATGTTTGCCTTATCACTTGTCTTTTTTGTTGAATTGATTTCAAATATAAATTCTAATCTTTGTTATTTTTATCAGCTTAAATTGCTCTTTGAATTACGATCATGACATTGACTGTTACGACATCTTTTGTGATTTGTGTGAATCATAAATTTTTAGTTGAAATGATGAATGCTCGTTTGGCGAGTTGACTGCAAAATATTCCCCAAGCATTTTGACTGAAAAACACATTTCTTTTGTATTTTGTCTAGTTCACAAAAAAGGTTGAAGCACTCTCAAAATATGCAAATTCAAATCGAAATGTACGGATGTTTAAGTGCAGTAGTGATGCAATTTGAAAGCTGAAGTTTGTGGAATTCGGGGAATTCTAGTAATTGACCTGGGCGCGAAAGGCGCCAGGTCAAGGTTGAAACTCCCCTGCGTTC